>JXCR01112797.1:19217-35304 GCA_002079205.1 Phalaenopsis hybrid cultivar | reverse complement strand
ATATATATATATATATATATATATATATATATATATATATATATATATATATATATATATATATATATATATATATATATATAATTAAAATGACAAATTATATATTCAGATGGTTTGGAACTGCTGTGGTCAGTTTTGCTGTTTGGTTGGCTACAAAAATAGTGCAAGTATTGTACAGTATTTGAAATAAGTTCGTGTTGTTTGCTTCGCTTTAAAATAAATCAATAATTTCAATTTTTTTTTTAATGTAATTTGAAGTTAATTGAAGGCGATGAATTTTAAAAAATAAAGTAGTGCATCGGCATGAGAGGAGACTGACGGGAAGATAATAGGGGGCAGCAGTAGGGAGGCTTATTGGGGGTGGCGGGCAGCTGGCGGCGATGGGGCTGCAAACCATCGCCCGACAAACGTAGACTTATGGAAGAGCTTGATATTAATCAACCAAGTATTTTTGACATATCTTAGGTTGTTTTCTTGGAGCATAGCTATCGCTTGACAGTCGTAGCCTGTTATGAGAGGTCGAATCGAGTCCCCGCGGGGCAGATTAAGCTCAGAATAATGTGAGAAATATTTTCTGTGTATATGAGCCGTACATCTTTATGGAAAAATGGTTGCAACCATATTCAAGAATGGTGTTTGATAACCTTTCTCTCTTTTTATTTTTTATTTTTTTTGATTTATTACGCCCCATTTGGAGCCTGATCATTTTGTATAAAATAATACAAGTATCAAATATTGGGGATGTTAATTTCTTAATCAAGTTGAGGAGGAACTCTAGTACGACGAGGGGACATTAAGAGAGTGCTTTCTAGTTGGACATCTTCTGTTATTGGATGATCTTGTTATCATGTTTAAGATGTTAATATGAGCGTTCACTTGAAATTATGGTTAAAGTTACACCTTAATTGAAAATTAGTTATCATAGACTTATGTCTATGAAAACTAATTCTAAACTATATTCGTGCCCAGAATGTTGACATAAATGACCTTTCGGGACTGTAGTCAATGTTGCATCCCCCGCTNACATCATCCATACAATTAAAATGAACCACAATACTCTGACAATTGCATGACTCATGCAAAATTATTTCATAAAAAAAATGAAAATAGTGCTTCTTATATTATCAATAAATAAGGCTTTTTTTATGTAAATCGTGTAGGCTAATCGAAGCTACTTATAGGATCTGTTTGGGGTAGCTTGTGCGTTTCAGGATAAGCAGCTTATCCTGAAACACGGTTCGACCCGCGACTTGTGTTTAGTGTAAAAAACCCAAATGCGGCAGACAGACGGGCCCATCTCCCTTACAAAATTTGGGTTGACAATCTCTAATATGTTGTACATATTTTCAATTGAATGCCCACATGTACCACTTCTCACATATCGCCATTCGAATACTTCCCCAAATCCTCTCCATCCTACACCCATCTTCAATTCTTTGGAAGCACATGCTACCCATGACAAAAACCTCAAACAAGATCAGTTGAATGCATTTTCTTAGGATACTCTCTTTAACATAAAGATTACAAATATTTTCATCGCTCTTCCAACAAAATAAGTGTGTCTCAACATGTAGTCTTCAATGAAAATATTTCTCCAATCTCTCCAATTCCACCATTCCTTTTAGCATCAACTACCTATCTCCCTCCTAGGGTTCCTTACCCGACACCTACTACAACAATAAAACCTAAATCAATTCCATCGCCACATAACAATCCTCCCAAAACCTTCTCAACATCGTCCCCTACCACTCAACCACACCTGCCAATGCCCCAACCACCTCAACACCACATGGAAACCCGCTTCAAAACTGTTAATCTCAAACCCCTTCAGAAACTCTATCTCTTCCACCACATACATCACATATCTGATCTTACTTCCTTACATCAAACATCCAAATACACCCATCTGCAAAAAGCCACGTAGGAGGAATTTAATGCCCTAGAAAGAAAAGACACTTGGGATCATTGTCCTTTCTCCATTGAATCAAAAAATTCTTGGCTCTTAGTAGACTTATACCACCAAGTTCAACTGATAGAGAAAAATTGCAAGGTATAAGACCAGACTTATTGCCTAAGGCCATCGACAAGGATTTGGGATAAATTACTATGAAACAATTAGCCCATGGCTAAGCTTTCTACAATATGAATCTTGCTTACATTTGTTCTTCACAAAAATTGGCCCATCCTTCAATTTGATCCATCCAATGTTTTTCCTTACGACAATCTAGAAGAAACAGTGTATATGAAGCAACCACAAGGGTTTCATGACAAACAATTTCCAAATAATGTATGTCTTCTTAAGAAGTCCTTATATGGACTTAAATAAGTGTGTCACCAGTGGTTTCTTAACTTTTCAGAATTCTTTCAAACATGAGGTTTCACATCAACAAAGCAGATCCATCATTGGTACTATACAATTAAGACTAGGTATGTATTTTTGTACTCAAATGCATGGATAATATACGTACTCATTACAAGAAACAACTCCCACATGATATCTCAGGTGACCAAAACCATGGAGAAACAGTTTTAGCTTAGACAACTTGAGCCAATAGTGTGCTTCTTGGGCATTCAAGTCCACAAATGCTCAAACAAATACTTCCATAACCAATAAAGGTATGTGCTTTAACTCCTAGAATCGATTGGGTTGCAATACTGTAAACCAATTAGTATCCTATGCAAGCAAAGAAACCTATCGCTACTATTACAAGCTCTCACTTCCATCTTTTGACTATATACTGATAGTTGGCTTGAGCTTTTCAGTACCTCACGGTGACTAGACCAGACATTGCTTGTCTTGTTAATCGTCTTTTGATAACATATGCACATGCCCACTACCTCTTATTACAAACAACTTTCTCATTTATTTCAATATCTAAAAGGTACCATTCATTTTAATATGTATATTATACCAGACAATTTACAACTCACTGCCTATGCAGATGCATATTGGGCGGGGGAAAAAAACATACCGAAAATCGAAAAATTGGCATATGCTTATTTCTTGGTGCACCTTGATATCATGATAAGTAAAGAAGCAGTCCACCGTTGCCCAGTCTCCCATGGAAGCCGAATACTGGGCACAAGCCACACCGTTGCCCAGTCTTCTATGGAAGTTGAATACTGGGCACTAGCCACCACCACAACAAATATCTTATGGCTCAGGAGTGTTATTGTACATTTTGACACTCTTCTAACTCAACCAACACGTCTCTGCTGCGAAAATATCTCCACGATATCCTTGACCAACAATCCTATATTCCATGCAAGGACCAAACATATCGAGATTGATCATCATTTTCTTCGTGACCATATCAAACTCAATAACATTCAACTATTGCACATCCAATCTTGACAACAAATAGCGAACATCCTCACCAAAAGATTATCTTTTCTGATGTTCGCACCAAGCTTACGGCTCTTCCCGAAACTATCAGTGTGCAGGAGGGTTTTAGACACTATAACACCAATGGTCCTCACCACTAACAATATTCCCCACGTAATTGAATTATTGTATGTAATGACTATGGCAGCACGTATAGAAGCTTCTCTTATAACCTGTATATACCCCATGCAGTCTCTTAGCTGGCTTTTCATCCCTGTTATCTCATGGTTTGGCTTCATCCCTGTTTCACACAAATCATTAATTAATCCCAATGCTCGTACAATAAATAAATTTTTGTACTATTTCATAAAATCTATGATATAATTTTATCAAAATCTTCAAAATGAAGCTCAAAATTGAGCTTTAGAGCCGAGCTTGAGGCGAACATAATTGTCCTGGGCTGAGTTCGAGTTTAGGTTAAGAGCTCGAGTCGAGCTCCAGCCAACCATATATCCCACAAGTCGAGCTCAATTATAGTGCGGTTCTAACTAGCTTGACTTGACTCGTTTACACCACGNTGAAGCTCAAAATTGAGCTTTAGAGCCGAGCTTGAGCCGAACATAATTGTCCTGAGCTGAGTTCGAGTTTAGCTTAAGAGCTCAAGTCAAGCTCCATCCAACCATATATCCCAAGAGTCAAGCTCAATTACAGTGCAGTTCTAACTAGCTTGACTTGACTCGTTTACACCCCTGGATGGATAGTCCTATTTCTATATTAAAATATACTTTTTCCTCCTAAATTTATCAATTGCTTNTTTATAAAGCCTAAAAAAAGTTTTAAGAATACCATCATTTTAAAATATTTAGAACTAGTAATTAAATTTCTATAAAATAAAATTTAATATTTTAAAATTGATTTTTCATAAAATATTGTAAATTTTCAAAATAAATTGGATTAAAAAATACATAATTAAAATATAAAAATCATTCAATCTGTTCTTTTAATTTATATATACTACAAGTAGAATATAAAACAAAAACACATTTTAACTCAATTTATATTACATTTAAGAGAATCATATGCATTAATCAGTAATAAACATTAAATGTATCTTTTAAACCAAAATAATTAATCGGTATTAAAATAGTGTAATTGCTATAATACGAATTACTTAACAATTCGAGTACCAACTCATTGGTCAACTGTGCCAGAGGGGATTTGAACCCCCGACCTGAGGGGTCTTATATCATGGATGCCAACCAGTAGACCGTTGTAAGCGGGAAACTTATTGACTACAAGGCTATACATGCATATAGATGAGTAGTATTTTTTTAAAAATTTATTGACTACAAGGCTACAAAGATTTATAATCAATTAAAACTATTTATTAAGAAAATCAAATAACAATATATTAAATTATATTTAAATAATATTTTAATATAAACAATAAGATTTAAATCTTGCCCCAACCCTAAACATCCATCGATTGCGTGAATAGGGTTGTCAAAACGACTCCTTGTTCGCAAAAAACTTGTGTTCGGCTCTCTAAGCAATGAGCCGAACACGTACGCACTTTTTGTGTTCAAAATATAAACGAGCCGAACACAAACATTTATATTTTTTAACAAGTCGAACATGAGCTGAAACGAGCTCGCTCGTGTTCAGCTCGTTTACACCCCTAGGCACTCAATTCTAGGGCTGTCAATTTGGCTTGTTGTTCATGAACAGCNATTTAGAACTAGTAATTAAATTTCCATAAAATAAAATTTAACATTTTAAAATTGATTTTTCATAAAATATTGGAATTTTTCAAAATAAATTGGATTAAAAAATACATAGCTAAAATATAAAAATAATTCAATCTGTTCTTTTAATTTATATATACTACAATTAGAATATAAAACAAAAACATATTTTAACTCAATTTATATTACATTTAAGAGAATCATATGCATTAAATGTATCTTTTAAACTAAAAGAATTGATTGGTATTAAATTAGTGTAATAGCTCTAATACCAATTACTTAACCATTCGAGTACCAACTCCTTAAGGTCAACTATGCCAGAGGGGATTCAAACCCCCGACCTGAGGAGTCTTATATCATGGATGCCAACCAGCAGACCGAGATACACAGGAAACTTAGATATATATTTTGATGAGTAGTATTTTTTAAGAAAATTATTGACTACAAGGCTGCACAGATTTATAATCAATTAAAACTATTAATTAAGAAAATCAAATAACAATATATTAAATTATATTTAAATAGTATTTTAATACAAACAATAATATTTAAATTTTGCCCCAACCCTAAACATCCAACGACTGCGTGAATAGGGCACTTTTTTGTGATCAAAATATAAACGAGCCGAACACAAACATTTATATTTTTTAACAAGTCGAACACGAGCTAAAACTGAGCTCGCTAGTATTCAGCTCGTTTACACCCCCAGACACTCAATTCTTTAACATTATATTAAAAATACAATTATTATTAACAACATGAGCTTAAATTTAACATGCACTGAACTGTTTATAATTTTAAAATGAAAGCATGCAAAACTAGGGGTGTAAACGAGCCGAACACGATCCGAAAGAGTACTGCTTCGAGTCAAAACGAGCCGAAAGAGTAGCATTTCGAGCCAAAACGAGTCGGTCATAAAAATTTTTGTTCATATTCAGCTCGTTAATTTAGCGAACGAGCCGAACACAAGCTGTTAGCAAAACCTCGTCGGAAAAGCGTACATCACAAAAAAAGTGACAGTATTTGCTAAAAAAATATCGTACATGACTCTCTGCAAACATTATTTTAATTTTTTAAGGTCGTGCGCTCTAATCATACAACACTCTTATTAACATCATCCATACAATTATACCAACTCACAAAATCAATAGTCAGACAGCTGCGAGGCAATCACATACATACCAATAGAAACTTGTTATTTACAAATCAACCACCCTTCTTCATTTTTTTTTCAAATTCTCACTCGAATATCAAAATTCATGATAAAATCCTAACTCATATTCTTCATTTTTATGAAATTTTTAATAGTTTTGATCCATATCTGGCTTATGTTGGTTATAATAAATTAATTGGATGTTTAATCTGTAAATATTAATATATTGAATGGTCTATTTGAAATTATGTTTGTTTTTAAAGTAACAGAGGCGGGGAATATGGATGATGCGCGATGGGTACAGCTTACAGAACCGTAACCTGATCCCACATCCCGTAGTGCGGTCCACAGGCGCCCACGCTGCCATCCAAAACTCCTCCGGGACCCATCTTCAGAGCATCCGCTGTGGAGCCGCGTTCGAAGAACACCGGTGGGAGCACCGAGTGACGGGATGCCACGCGGCCTCGTCTCTCTCACGGATCAACGTTATGACGGAAGGTGAGGGGGAGCACAGTACCGCGCATGGGGCGGTGGCCGTTGCGATTCCATCACGACAACGCCTTGTCTTCCCGCTGACAGTGCAAACTGTCGTCCTCCCTTCCCCACCTCCTCGACAGCGACGATTTTGCCGACTGTTTACAGAGAAAATTTTCTATAAGAACTCCCCATGTTCAAATCACGTCACGTGTTCGTCATAAATATTACTTCGTATTATTCAAGTGTTATTATATGTTATTTAATTGTTATTGATATGTTATTATGTTATTATAATATCAAAAATATTCTCAAAACACAATAACACTTGAATAACATACAATAACATCTGAATAACACGGAATAACATGAGAGAATATTCCTTTTTTGGTATCTCTAATAAAAGTTTACATGCGGAGTCCTGATGTAATTATTACTTAGCGACAACATAACTGGCGGATGAATATAGTTTCATAAATATTAGAATTTAAGAAGACATTGACTCAAAATATGAAGAATATTAAAATATAGAGTTATTTCATCCTCACCCAAAAAAAAGAAGAAAGAAAAGTCACTATTTAATTCTTATTTGTANTTCTCTTCCCGCTGACAGTGCAAACTGTCGTCCTCCCTTCCCCACCTCCTCGACAGCGACGTTTTTGCCGACGCTTTAAACAAAAAATATTGTATCAAGACTCCGAAATCAAGTGAAAAAAAAAAATTTGTAAGAAAATATTACTCACATGTTATTCAGATGTTATTATATGTTATTCAAATGTTATTGATATGTTTTTATGTTATTATAATATCGAGAATATTTTCAGAACACAAGAATAACATACAATAACATCTGAATAACACGGAACAGCATAGGAGAATATTCCGTTTTTTTTTTGTACCTCCACGTGATTTAATTTCATTGAACTCCACCTGAAAGTCTACATGCAGAGTCCTGATGTAATAATTTTTCCGGCTTTAAGCACCTTTTTTTAATTTTTTTTATTATTTTATTATTTAGGGATAACATAAGAATATAGATTCACAAATATTAGAATTTAAGAGGACATTGATTCAAAATATGAAGAATATTAAAATATAGAGTTCTTTCATCCTCACCCAAAATGTTTGTCTTATTTGTATTTTACATATTTAACAAATTTTTAAAGGTTAAAATATTATGAGAAAGATTTGGGTGGTATAAATATGATAAATATGGAATTAGATAATTATAGGGGTGTAACTAAATCAAGCTGACTCGAGCTCGGCTCGTGAACTAAGCTCAATGCTAACAAGATAGTCCAGACTCGACTCGTTAACTTGTGACCAGCTCGTTTAAGAACGTATTAATCTTTAAAAAAATTTATTAAATTTGCATGTTTTATCTTCAAAGTAGTTAAAAATATTTAAAAAAATATTAAGAGTGGCTCGAGCTCGACTCAACTCATTTACACCCTTAAATATGTAGCACACAATTATTATATATTTATATATCTCACACACAAACTTTTATATTTACATATTTAGTTTCTCGGCGTTTTAATCTCGTGCAAGAGAAAAATGTTTCACGTTTAAAAAGTAATAATAACAGTATTTTTTACGTGCTATTAAAGATTTGAGCGATATATGTGTAAATATGAATNAACATCAGTCGGCCATAAAGGCCATAGTAGGAAGTACATCAGTAACTGGCTACATAAGCTATAATTAATAGTAGCTAGAACATTAGTTGGCCATGAAGGGCGTAGAGGGAAGATACAACAGTAACTGGCCATATAAGCTGTAGTTGATAATTGTAAGCATGTTAGTTAGTCACAGAGATCATTTTGGGAAGTTGTAGTTGTAACTAGCCACAAAGGGTTTAAGGTTTAAGGTTTAGGGTTTAGGCCCTAAACCCTAAACCCTAAGCTTTGGAAAGTGAAATACATTTAAGGCACATACAAAAAAATGCCTTCTTATACAATTTTTCCCCAATGATGATGAAATTGTGATCTATCTGCCAGAGAAAAACTAATGTGAAACAACATCGAGAAATGTTCTATCTTGAAGGAAGGAAACTATGGAATCCATTCAAGAAGTCTCTTTCTACTCGTTGATAGACTGTATCATCCAAGGGCCCTCTATACTAGAAAAATATATCTTTTTGATGTACCTTCTTTTGAAATGGTCTCCGATTCTCAAGGTCATAGGCTTGAAGAGGACATTAGCTTAGGTGTTTTTCTTTCAAAGAATGTGGATGATCTAATGTTTTTGATCTGAGCAAGAACTGTCACTGTTAGATAAAGAAACTATTGTAGCTGCAAGTTATGAGTATCAAAGTCCCCTTCTACTTAGGATGCAAAGAGCTATATATTAGCATGGATGATCAAGTTTCACACTTTACAGTCAATGACAAATTTTAATCCAACAACAAGGGCTTCATACTTGGCGACAATATTGGAGGATAAAAATTTCAACTAGAATTCATACTCTTAAAATATGTCATGTTTTAGGGAGGTGAGCAACATTTGAGAACTAGCTTCAAAGCTTTCAGATGCTGCATAGGGTCCACTGAGGCGACACCAGAGGTGAGAGGCTCCTCATTAGAGGCAAGTACTGTGCGCTTCACCATAAAGCCAATTATTACTCAAGATTTGATGTTTTTTTGGGGGCAGATAGTAAATGTCAAAATCTCTCAATTCTATCGACCATTTGATTAATCTTTCCAATGTTTCAAAACTTTACTGAATGGCTCTTAGAAGGAGTTGCACATAGACACCAATGGTACGGGCCTGAAAGTATAGACATAGCCTTTTTGTCAAGAACACCAGAGCTAATACATTCTTGTTCGCCAATAGGTAAGCCTCTTTGTGTCTGAGAGAATTACTGATGTAGTAGATAGACCACTGAATAAAAATTTCTTTCCTTACAAGAATAGAGATTATCAAGTGAGGTGAAACAACTAGATTGATATATAACAACTCTCCTTGGATAGGCTTCAAAAGGTGGTGAGATAGGATAAATACATCCTAAATTTCTCAAAATCAACCTATCATTCATCTATCCACTAGAAATTGGCTTTCCCAAGCATCTCTTAGTATCTTAAAGAATAGTAGGTACTTTTCTAAAAGAAAGCCAATAAACGACACAGGGTGGCATTCCCAAGCACCTTTTAGTATCTTAAATAATGTTACGCTTGAGTACTCGGTACGAGTGGAATCAAGCAGGGCATTTCTTATCAGCTGTTGAACTGGTGGTAAGTAAGCTCTGTCTGGCCATGTGCGCACGACTGTCATGCCTCATGCTAAAGCTAAAAGAACTCAAGTTGAAATTCCCTTTTCCTGTGCACTTCATTTTTTAGAGAGGGATCTGAGACACCTTCATTGGATGTGATTGGATGTGATTGCCCCCTTGATTTGTGTTTGTTAGAGTGGGATGCCCCATTATTGCGAGTGGGATGCTCCATTATTGTGAGTGCTACACCCGGTGTCCATTCAATAAATTTTGGATGTCCTTTGGTGGTGGCACTATTTTTTCCACATACAACACCAATCTACTGCATTTTGAGGATTCATGGTGATAAAGTGATTATTTAGAGTCTTAGAGTTGCACAAAATCCCATCACAGACCCATATAATATAAATAATAGGTAGAGATACCAGAAGTTTTTACGTGGAAAACCCAGAAATAAAAAAAATCATAGTGTCTAGTCTAGTCAGAACGATCCATTATAAATTGATAAGTACACATACGCCCTTGCCCCACATGCGAGAAATGGTTACATATTTTCTAAAAGTACAACACTTGTATGCAGAAGGACTCATTGCACGGTAGTTTGGAGCACTTGCGTCATGGTTCATTGTTCGGGATGATGCATTGCTCCATAGGATGCATCACTACTCCGAAATGTTAGTCGTTACTCTGCATAGTGATCTGTTACCACAATTTACGTATTGACTCTACACGGTGAACTGTTACTCCACAACATACATCTTGACTTTATACAGTACTCTGTTACTCCGCATCGTACGATGTTGCTTTGAACAACGTCTCTTTACTCCGCAGTGCATGTTATGACCCCAAAAGAAGATTCACTACGATGAGAAAAATTTTCGACGAATTATTTAAAAATGCAGTGCAGACTCATTTTCAAAACGAAACTCGAGCCATAAGCTCCCCCCGAACGAACCCTAAATTAGAAAATTATTATTTATGTTTACAAAAGGATGATTAAATATTTTCCATTTTGAAAGCTTAAAAAATCTTCCATTGGTTAAAGATTGCCGCTTTCTTTAATGAAGCAATTAACCCTAATAAATGATGGATTAATCCGAGGGACAAATCTGACCAAACAAACAACCAGAGCATTATAGCATTGATGAACTGCTCTGATGGGAGATGGATTAATTCATAATTCACCTCAAACCATAACATTAGAGGGTGGTTGATTTGTAAATAGAAAGTTTAATTGGGGATAATTACATGCAGGCCACTCAAAACATTGATATTTATAAGTTAACCACCCGGGTAATTGAGATATTGCATAAATTGCGAATATTTGAATATTGAACCATAGGAATTGAGATAAATTATCAAGTTATATTTTCTAATTTACCGGCAGGAATTAAAAAAACAACATAGTTTGATAGTTTTATCATAAAGATCTAATGAATTTAATTGAACTAAAAATTCAACTCACAAGTAACTAGGGCTGTTAAAACGGCTCGTTCTTCGCGNCCCCCCCTGAGGGAACTTTTCTTACACTAAATGTGGTAACTCGTTTTACATATTACATGAGATTAAGATAAATTATCCATATGTGTTGGAACTTTGTTGCTGGGCTTGCTTGCATATATAGATGTGTAGAGCTAGTAGGGTGCAAGAGGCCAGTTTCCTGAGGAGGAACTTCATTGAGCAGAGAGGATATTATTTGTGTACCTTTAATTAATGGATTTTGAGGTAATTGTGCCCTCTATTATGTCCTACCATTTGTTGTCAAGCCTCCATAAAAGCCAAAGAATCTCATTTTAAGACTCATCCATTCTTCGTACATGAACTTCAAGGGGTGCAAACGAGGCTCCTTTGTTAGATGGTTGATGCATATCATTGGGAAACAAAGGAGATTCTTGACATCCTAAATTTCAATAATGTGCTATAGAATGGTGAGTATTAGAGTGAGAAGCTTGTGTATTATATTTGTTAGCCATTGAAGAAGTGTAGATTTCTATAAAAGAGACTTCGTTTCCAACAAACGCCACCAAATTATTATGTGTCAAAAAAAGTGTGATAGCAGAATGGTAATTTAATGTCTTAGCACTACACTAGGATCCATCACAAACATATATGATAAAAAATTAGCAGAAAGAGAGACCAAAATTTTTACATTAAAAAGCCCTAAAAAGGAAAATAACCACTGAGCCTAACCAGTCAATAAAATCCAATATGTGTTTCTAAGTACATAGGATAACTATTCTCAAGAAATAGAGAAGATAGAATTACAATGTTGATATATAATTAGGAGATAGTAGTTCAAATATAATAATCATAATTGATCTATAACAAATATAATAATCATAATTGATCTATAACAAATATAATAGATCATGAAGGTTATAGTCGGTTGCTACAACAATAATAATTGGTGACAACTATTGTAGTTGAAAGTTGTAATAATAATAATCAATCACATAAGCCATAGTTAGTGGCTACATTAACATCAGTCGGCCATAAAGGCCATAGTAGGAAGTACATCAGTAACTGGCTACATAAGCTATAATTAATAGTCGCTAGAACATTAGTTGGCCATGAAGGGCATAGAGAGAAGATACAACAGTAATTGACCATATAAGATGTAGTTGATAGTTGTAAGAGTGTTAGTTAGTCATAGAGATCATTTTGGNCATAAGCTATAATTAATAGTCGCTAGAACATTAGTTGGCCATGAAGGGCATAGAGAGAAGATACAACAGTAACTTGCCATATAAGATGTAGTTGATAGTTGTAAGAGTGTTAGTTAGTCATAGAGATCATTTTGAGAAGTTGTAGTTGTAACTAGCCACAAAGGGTTTAAGGTTTAGGGTTAAGGGTTTAGGCCCTAAACCCTAAGCTTCGGAAAGTGAAAGACATTTAAGGCACATACAAAAAATGCCTTCTTATACATTTTTTCCCCAATGATGACGAAGTTGTGTTCTATCTGTTGTGAAACAACATCGAGAAATGTTCTATCTTGAAGGAAGGAAACGATAGAATCCATTCAAGAAGTCTCTTTTTGCTCGTTGATAGACTGTATCATCCACCTTCTTTTGAAATGGTCTTCGATTGCCAAGATCATAGGCTTGGAANTTAGGGTTAAGGGTTTAGGCCCTAAACCCTAAGCTTCGGAAAGTGAAAGACATTTAAGGCACATACAAAAAAATGCCTTCTTATACATTTTTTCCCCAATGATGACGAAGTTGTGTTCTATCTGTTGTGAAACAACATCGAGAAATGTTCTATCTTGAAGGAAGGAAACGATAGAATCCATTCAAGAAGTCTCTTTTTGCTCGTTGCTAGACTGTATCATCCAAGGACCCTCTATACTAGAAAAATATATCTTTTTGATGTACCTTCTTTTGAAATGGTCTTCGATTGTCAAGATCATAGGCTTGGAGAGGACATTAGCTTAGGTGTTTTGCTTTCGAAGAATGTGGATGATCTAATGTTTTTGATCTGAGCGAGAACTACCATTATTAGGCAAAGAAACTATAGTAGCTGCAAGTTATGAGTATCAAAATCCCCTTCTACTTAGAATGCAAAGAGCCATGTATTAGCACAGATGATCAAGTTTCACACTTCACAGTTAATGACGAATTTCAATCCAACAACAAGGGCTTCATACTTGGCGACAATATTGGAGGATAAAAATTTCAACTAGAATTCATACTCTTAAAATATGTCATATTTTAGGGAGGTGAGCAGTATTTGAGAACCAGCTTCAAAGATTTTGAATGCTACATAGGGTCCACTGAGGTGACATCAGAGGTGAGAGGCTGCTCGTTAGAGGCAAGTACTGTGCGCTTGACCACAAAGCCAATTATTACTCAAGATTTGATGTTTTTTTGGGGGCAGGTAGTAAATGTCAAAATCTCTCAATTCTATCGACCATTTGATTAATCTTTCCAATGTTTCATAACTTTACTGAATGGCCCTTAGAGNAACAAGGGCTTCATACTTGGCGACAATATTGGAGGATAAAAATTTCAACTAGAATTCATACTCTTAAAATATTTCATGTTTTAGGGAGGTGAGCAGCATTTGAGAACCAGCTTCAAAGATTTTGAATGCTACATAGGGTCCACTGAGGTGACATTAGAGGTGAGAGGCTGCTCGTTAGAGGCAAGTACTGTGCGCTTGACCACAAAGCCAATTATTACTCAAGATTTGATGTTTTTTTGGGGGCAGGTAGTAAATGTCAAAATCTCTCAATTCTATCGACCATTTGATTAATCTTTCCAATGTTTCAGAACTTTACTGAATGGCCCTTAGAGGGAGTTGCACATAGACACAAATGGTATGGGCCTGAAAGTATAGACATAGCCTTTTTGTCAAGAATACCAGAGCTAACACATTCTTGTTCGCCAATAGGTAAGTCTCTTTGTGTCTGAGAGAATTACTGATGTAGTAGATAGACAACTGAATCAAAATTTCTTCCCTTACAAGAATAGAGATTATAAAGTGAGTTGAAATAACTAGATTGATATATAACAACTCTCCTTGGATAGACTTTAAAAGGAGGTGAGATGGGCTAAATACATCCCGAATTGCTCAAAATCAACCTATCATTCAACTATCCACTAGAAATTGGCATTCCCAGGCATCTCTTAGTATCTTAAAAGATAGTAGGTACTTTTCCCAAAGCAAGCCAAGAAACGACACAGGGCGGCATTCCCAAGCACCTTTTAGTATCTTAAATAATGTTACGCTTGAGTGCCCGGTACGAGTGGAATCAAGCAGAGCATTTCTTGTCGGTTGTTGAACTAGTGATAAGTAAGTTCTATCTGGCCATGTGCGCACGACTGTCAGACCTCATGTCAAAGCTAAAGGATCTCAAGTTGAAATTCCTGCGCACTTCATTTTTTAGAGAGGGATCCGAGGCACCTTCATCGGCATGATAACATCATTCAAGGCGAAAATGGGAAAAGGCTTGATGTCCTTGGATGTGGTTGCCCTCTTGATTTGTGTTTGTTAGAGTGGGATGCCCCATTATTGCGAGTGGGACGCTCCATTATTGTGAGTGTTACATCTGGTGTCCATTCAATAAATTTTGGATGTCCTTTGGTGGTGGCACTGTTTTTCCCACATACAACACCAATCTATTGCATTTTGAGGATTTATGGTGATAAAGTGATTATTTAGAGTTAGAGTTGCACAAAATCCCATCAAACACGGATATAATATAAATAATAGGTAGAGATACCAAAAGTTTTTACGTAGAAAACCCAAAAAGAGAAAAAATCATAGTGGCTAGCCTAGTCAGAACGATCCATTATAAATTGATAAGTACACATGCGCCCTTGTCCCACATGCGAGAATGGGTTAAACATTTTCTAACAGTGCAACACTTGTATGCAGAAGGACTCATTGCTCAATACTTTGGAGCACTTGTGTCATGGTTCGTTGTTCGGGATGATGCATTGCTCCATAGGGTGCATCACTACTCCGAAATGTTAGTCGTTACTCTGCATAGTGATCCGTTACCACAATTTATGTATTGACTCTACACGGTGAACTGTTACTCCGCAACATACATCTTGACTCTACACAATACTTTGTTACTCCGCATCGTACGATGTGGCTTTGAACAACGACTCTTTACTCCGCAATGTATGTCATGACACCACAAGAAGATTCACTACGATGAGAAAAATTTTCGACGAATTATTTAAAAATGCAGTGCAGACTCATTTTCAAAACGAAACTCGAGCCATAAGCTCCCCCCGAACGAACCCTAAATTAGAAAATTATTATTTATGTTTACAAAAGGATGATTAAATATTTTCCCTTTTGAAAGCTTAAAAAATCTTCCATTCGTTAAAGATTGCCGCTTTCTTTAATGAAGCAATTAACCCTAATAAATGATAGAGTAATCCGAGGGACAAATCTGACCAAACAAACAACCAGAGCATTATAGCATTGATGAACTGCTCTGATGGGAGATGGATTAATTCATAATTCACCTCAAACCATAACATTAGAGGGTGGTTGATTTGTAAATAAAAAGCTTAATTGGGGATAATTACATACAGACCACTCAAAACATTGATATTTGTAAGTTAACCACCCAGGTAATTGAGTTATTGCATAAATTGCAAATATTTGAACATTGAACCATAGGAATTGAGATAAATAATCAAGTTATATTTTCTAATTTACCGG
>JXCR01112782.1:19894-31777 GCA_002079205.1 Phalaenopsis hybrid cultivar | reverse complement strand
CGACCCTAAAGCCAAGTAATCCTATAGGGACTCCTCTTGAATTCTCTTATAATGATCTTTCCTACTAAATGCTAGAGGTTAAGATCAATATGTGAAACTTCAAGTTGAGCAAAAAGAAGAGTTTTGAATTTCTAATGGTGGGGTACCTTTTCTAGTTTTCTAAGTCTAGTCAATAGGAAAGTCCTATGGCTAGACCTAGGCTACTTAAAGAAGTTTTCTAGATGTCAACCAAAAGTGAGGTCAACAATCCCTTAACAGGTTACTTAATCTCAACAGAATGCATAAATTTTGGATTATTGCAATTTTGGACATTCAAGAAATTACTAATAAGTTCTATAGTTTTCATTTCTTCTCCAATATTGGTAATAAAATTTAGTTCTTTTGTATAAATGAGATCTATAGTGATATTATCAGGGATCTTGAGCAGTTCCTTCACTTGAAACTCTTAATGGGTGATTTTAGTGGCTTTACCACTTTTATCTATGCTGGCTACTCAACAGTGGAAAGGCAAGATTTATGGTGTCACTTATTGGATCTTGGCAGCAATCTCAACTCTTTTTGAATTGTGGAAGGAAATTTTAACTGTGCGGCATCCCTACAGAAAAGAAGAGGGGTAGAAGTCTTAATCTAAATCTGATTAGCTTCTTTAATGAGAGTAATCAGGAGGTTGGGCAGTTTGATTTGGGTTTTCTTGGTACCAAATTTACTTGGAGGAGAGGGAAGGTTTGGGAAAGATTAGATAGAGTGTTGGTCAATGATATTTGGATGAAATATTTTCTCCATACTTCTGTACAACACCTGAATATGAGTGGCTCTGACCACAAACCGTTGTTAATAACTTTTGCTGCATCCCCTACCAAGAATAGATCTTCTTTTAGGTATATGAATATGTGGTCACTGCATAATAATTTTCTCAATCAAGTTGCTTTAGCCTGGCAAGATTGCAATCATCTAAATCCTTGGGTGAAGCTTTGGTTGCTACACAAGAAAATGGGTAAACAGCTGTCTAAATGGAATTGGAGTGGGGTTGGTGATGTTAATGCTAGAGTTAAGATTGTTGAAGTATTTGTACTAAAGTGGGAGCAATTACTTGAATCTAATCATGATTTGAGTAATGGTTTGTTTAAAGTTAATGAATACTTAATTGATGTCATGTCTATGTAGGAAGAATTCTATGCACAAAAAACTGCTAAGGTCAAATTCTGTGAGGGTGACAGGAATTCTAAATTTTTCCATGCATGTATTAACTACAGGAGAAGAAGCAATAATATTAATAAGATTCTTGATAAGAATGGGGTTTGGCTTTATAATGCTGATTGTATTGCCTCTAGTGCTGTGAATTACTTTAAGGAAATGTCTACCCAACGTCTTTTGGAAAAGGGTCCTATCTAGAATAGTATTTTTGGGAAGGAGTTTGAATTTACTAAAACTATGAATCTTGCTGCTATCCCTGATGAGAAGGAAATTTGGGAGGATTTATCTTCAATTGATAGTTCTAAAGTGGCTGGGCCTGATGGCTTCACAGCTGGTTTTTATAAGAAAGCTTGGAGTATAATTAAGAAGGATATCATAATGGCTATACAAGGTTTCTTTTGGGGTTGTGGCCTACCTAAGAATTTCACTTCATCTACTATTACCTTAATTCCTAAGGATAAAGCCAAGTTTAAATGGGAACATTTCAGACCCATTAGCCTGACTTCTGTTATTTTAAAGGTAATTAGCAAATTAATTGCAAGTTGATTACAACCTCATCTCAGCCACATTATTAGTGAAAATTAAACTGCTTTTGTACAAGGTAGAAGCATAGTGGACAATGTTCTTTTAGCTCAGGAGTTGGTTTTGGATCTGGATAAACAGTGCAGAGGGGGTAATATTATCTTCAAACTGGATATCTAGAAGGCATATGACACTATTAGATAGGACTTTATTGAGGAGGTTCTCACTGCTAGAGGCTTCACTCCTTTTATCTCTATTATTTGTAGATGGTTATCTAACAATTATCAATCAGTATTTGTTAATGGATGTTCTCATGGGTTCTTCAGTGCTTCCAGAAGCATTAAGCAAGGTGATCCCCTTTCTCCTTCAACCTTTATTATAGCTCTTGATTATCTTTCTAGATTGTTAAATCAGGTTGCTGTTGAAGAACCACATTCCCTTTACAAACACAGATCTAATATGCTTATTAATCACCTTACTTTTGCTGATGATATTATTGTATTTTATAAAGCTACTAAGCCTGATGTTAGATCAATATTTAAATGCTTTGAACATTTCTAAAGAAGCTCTGACATGGTTTTGAATATCCAGAAATGTGTAGTGTACTTAGCTAGAAGGTTAAGCCTGTTAGGAAGAATTAGATTTCTGATTTCACTGGTTTTAGTGTTGGTCAACTTCCAATCAAATATCTAGGTGCTATACTTATTAAAGGCAGAACAAAACAAGTTCAATTTGATCAGATTGTGGAAAGAATTCAAGACAAACTCCAATGTTGGGTCAACTCTTATTTGTCAAATGGTGGAAAAGTTACTCTTCTCAAAAGTGTTTTATCTTCTCTCCCCGCTTATTTGTTGCAAATGACAGTAATGAAGAACTCTACACAGAAGAGTCTAGATAACTTTTTAATAGGTTCCTGTGGTCTAGACAAAGGAAGCAATTGCATTGGACTAGCTGGAGTAAGGCATGTAAGGCTACAAAAGCTGGGGGGGCATGGGCTTTAAAAGATTTCCTCATCTTATACATGTTAATCTGTGTAAATCTGGATAAAGTTTAGATCTCAAGACTCCCTCTGGTCTAGATTTATGATAGGCAAATATTTTAGACACATCCGCCCCAGTAAAGTTGAAAGGAAAATGGGTGATTCTACTATTTGGGCCAACTTGCTAAAAATTAGGGATGAGGCTGAAAGAATTTTCTTTTGGAAAGTAGGGAAGGTTAAAGTTAATTTCTGGCTGGAAAATTGGCTTATAGATGGGAATATGGGGTTTGATACTGGCTCCTTCATACATGCCTGATGTTTCTACCCAGGTGGTTGACTTTTGGGTGAATGGGTGGTGGAATCTTGATGCACTCCATGATGCTTGTGAACCCTTTCAGCTCTTTAGAATTCAAAAAATTTCCATTGACTCCCCAAAAAAGGATAGAGCGGTCATAAAAAAGGACATTTACAGACTATATCTGCCTTCATTGGTGAGTTTTGTTTCCCTCGACAAGAGGTGGAGTGGGGCACAAGAGTATGGAGAAAATTTCTATCTCCATCTATGTATTTTTTCTGCTGGAGACTCTTCCACAAACTTCTCCCTACTGATGATATTCTGAAATTGTAGGGCCTTAGGGGGCCATCATGGTATGTTTTATGTAAACAGGAGGAGGAATCTGTAAATAACATTTTTTTTCTAATGCTCCACTGTGCAACTGATCTGGGATAATTTCTTAAGTCAGGCTTTGTTATCAGTTCTTAACCTGTCATGGGGGAAATTTTATCAGTGTTGGCATGACTGGCTAGATAGAAAACTATTTGTGGTTCCTTGCATTGTGGCTTGGTTTGTTTGGATGGCTAGGAAAAAAATGAAGTTTGTGGAGGCTGATGTTGGGGTGAAAAATGTGGCTAATCAGTGTATTGCTTATGTATGGAAACTCATTAAGTTTAAGAATTTTCCTCAGATTTTCTCTAAGGTATTTTCAAAACACCTCCAACCATATTATGCCTATACTGGGGAAGTGGTTATCTCCACAACAAGAATGGGTCAAGGTTAATATTGATGGAAGTTTTCTTCATCCCCATGCTGGTATGGGTGGTGTCTTTAAGGATTATAGAGGTGTTTATCTGCTCTACTTCCAATCTTCTACCTTTTTCAAAGACCCATTAGAAGCTGAAACTTTTGCTTTATATTAGGCCCTCCTCCTTGCCAACAGACTTGGTATTCATCACCTCTGGGTGGAATCAGATTCTAGTACATTAGTGAATATTATGAATGGAGCAAATGACAGCCCTTGGCACCTGATATACTTAATCAAGGAAATTCAGCATATGAGGGATGGTTTTCATCTTTTTGTATCCCTTATCCATAGAGAAGGCAATAGGTCTGCAAATTGGCTCTCTCGAATGGGACTCCACAGTGACCATCCTCTTATTAGCAAATCCTTTAATCCTTCTTTGCAATTACTTTTGTAAGGGGATTTGTTACCCCTACCTTATGTTAGAACTAAGTTTCCATAGGTTTTTTGAAGGGCCTACCCTGCTTCTTATTATGGGTTCCCTTGGTTTCTTTTTATCCTTTTTCTGTTTTTCTTTCCTTTAATATAGTTGGAGCAGTGCTCCTTCCATACATATATATGTATATATCAAGAGGCTTACTACTCACCTTCATGTGAATTTCACTTTTATTTTTAGGGAGGGCAACCAACCTGCCAATTGGCTTGCAAGGTATGGCATTAGCTACAATTACATAATAGTGGGCACTATCCCACCTGTCCAACTCCAACTGCTCCTTCATGGGGATAGAATCAATCTTCCCCATATAAGAATTGCTAATTAGAGTAATAGTTAGTTAGCCTTCACTAGTGGGAGGTTTGGACATAAATTTCTACTACGCTCCTTGCACTTTGAACCCTCTATCACTGTTTGTATTGTCTATCTTACTTATGTTTAATTGGGGCTTGATGTAATTGTATTTTTGTTTTACTGGGCATGGTGGCTTCTGCTGATATAGTTTTATTTTAGGGTTTTTGTGTGGAGTTGTAATTAGTTTATGGACCCCACAGGTAATTTCTAGTAGTCAGATGGGGCTCCACTACCCATTGTGGTTTTGTATTCCCCCTATTTAAATTAACAGGAATGGAGCCACGAGTAGTTCTTTCTCCGATATATATATATATATATATATATATAGTGGAAGGAGCAGTATTTGGCTTCATTCTTATTGATCATTAAAAACAGTGCAAAAGATTCCACTGGAAAGGTCCCTTAACTATAAACCAAAATAGAAATGACACCAAGAGGGTGACCAATCCACAAAAGTATAACATACAAGAACATAGAAAAACCAAATAATGATAAAAAGAGAAGAGGAAGCCTAAAAAAAATAGAGATATTTGAGTTGATTAGCTTTGATTCTTAGATGAGGAGTCTCTAACTTATCACCATGAAGTAGGAGAGCAAGAGGGGTAGGGGGCCTTGTTGCAACAGAAAAGGAGTTAGTATAAAGGCCATGTCTGACAAGCCCATTAGCAGGTTGGTTTCCTTCCTTATAGATAAAGGACATATTAACTTTAAACAGCTTGGTGAGATTGCCAATTTTCTATTTACAGTGTATATGATGCCAAGCGGACAGCTGTTCAGTGTTGAGGAAAGTAATCAGTTGAATAGAGTCCACCTCAATCCACTGTGTATACCATGCAACCTTTAATGCAAAGGTAAGGGCCCAGTAAATAACAATAAGCTCAGCTTCTAGAGCATCATGAGCCTCAGTAGGAGCATGAAAGAACAATAAGCATTTGCAGGAGGAATCTCTGAAACCCCCCCACCCCACACCCCATTCAGAAAAAGCTACCATTAGTATTAATCTTCATGGTATGTTGATCAGGGGGTTGTAAAATAACTTTCTCAATCTTGTTATGACTTTTAGTTACAATAGTCTGAGGCAAACGAATATTAGGGAAGTTGTTAGGTTGAATCAGCTTGTTTAAGTAGGAAGCACGATTTCTAGTAACCTTGGAATGATGAATAGGCTTGTCTTCATGTTTTCTATTATTTTTGTACATCCACAAGAACCAGGCCACAATAAAAGGGATAGAATCACCTTTCTTACTTTTCCAGCTGTGCCATCCATCTTTGAGATTGGACCAATCCTTATCCAATCCCTCAACTTTAATCTTAGTAAGAAGTGCCTTCCACACCTCTTGAGAAAACTCACAGTTAAAGAAGAGGTGGTTGTTGTCCTCTTCAAATCTCTGCCAAAGATAGCATCTACAAGGCCCTCTCAAACCCTTAAGTTTAAGAATATCATCAATTGGCAGCAGATTGTTGAAGAACCTCCAATAAAAGAATGATATAGAGGGGGATAGATATATGTCCCAAATGGCTTCACCCCAAGGGACTTGATCCCAACAGTAAAGTTTGGCATAAATGGCTTTAGTCAAACTTTGGTTAGCATAGCTATGCCAGACAATTATGTATTTCCTACCCTTATCAAAAACAATCTTAGTTACTAGAGATAGATGGGGCTCCTGTAGAATGGATTGGAGTTTAGTAACAGACCAGGAGTACCCCTCCGAAAGATCACAAACTTAAAGGTGAGGGTTGAAATCAGAGGGGGGAGCCCCTAGCCAGTCTTTAGGACACCAATGGTCTAGCCAGAAGTTCACTTGACCATTCGCCAAATCCCAAATGTATATTTCTTCAGCAAGGTGTCTAATTTTAAGCATATTAGTCCAAATTCTAGAGTCCCCCAGTTTTTTGGAGATAAGAGATGGGTGTTGTCCCTTGCAGTATTTTTCTTTCATGAACTTAGCCAATAGGGAAATTTGGGCTCTAAAATTGATCCACATCTTACAAAAATTAATCTGTGTGATATATTGAAGTCCCTTGAACCTAATCCTATCTGCCATGTTAGGTTTAGCTGCCTTTTGCCAAAAAGCCCAGAGGAGCTGCTGCCTTTGACCTGCCCACAAGAATCTATTAAAGACTCTTTCCAACTGAATTTGAATGCTTTTCTTCATATAATTGGTTTGGAGAATATATGAGGGGAAAGTAGTTAAGATAGTTCTGAGCAGATTAATTCTACCCCATTGGAAAGGAAAGAATGGGACCGGCTAGATAAGGTTTTCTGAATTTTCTGGAAAACATCATCAAATTGGGTCAGCTTAGATATCTCCCAAGTGAGATGAACTCCCAAATATTTTAAAGGGTCTTTAGCAATGGAAAAACTAGTATAATCAGATACCCAATGTTTACAATTGGAAGATGCCCTCTTGTTAAAGATAAGTTGGCATTTAGTAGAGCAAAACTCCATCCCAGAGTAGTTCTGAAATTGTTTTAGAAATTGGTAGACTTTCTTAACTACATTTTTATGAACATTAGATAATATCATAATATCATCAGCATACATGAGGTGGGAGATAGCCATAGTGGATTTGTGATGAAATCTGGAATATTATTGGTTGAGGATGACCCTGTCTAGCATTTTAGAGAAGTAATCCATAACAATAATAAAGATAGTGGGGGAGAGTGGGTCAACTTGTTTGAGCCCTCTGGTAGCTGTGAAACAACCCCAGGCTTTGCCATTGATAACAATAGAACGCTTCATATTAATGAGCCATCTGTGGAAGAGTTTACAAAAATTAGGTTGAAAACCTCCTGCAGCAAGAATACCCAAAATAAATTTCCAATAAATGGTGTCATAAACATTTTTAATATCTTGTTTATAGATAAAAGTATCCCCTACTGATTTTATCCAAATCCAGAATAAGTTCTTGTGACAGCAACGCATTATTAGTGATGGATCTGCCTTTAATGAATGCAGTCTAGTTTGAGCATATAATCTTGTCAAGGTGAGGTTGGAGTCTTCTTACTATGATCTTGCTGATGAGTTTACTTATGATAGAAGTAAGGCTGATAAGCTTGTAGTGTTCCCAGGTCTTCCGTAGATCTCCTTTAGGAGTTGGCATAACAGAAGTATCTCTAAAATAGCTAGGGAGATTGGCCCCACCTGAAGAAACTCTTGATAGCCTCAGTTACCTCCTTTTTAATAATGTGCCAAGCTTTTTTATAAAAGTAAGTAGTAAAACCATCAGGGCCAGTAGATTTGGAGCTGTCAATGGTGTTTAAGTCATCCTAAATTTCATCAACAGAAGGGGGTTCAGTGAGTTTAAGTTGATTGGTGTAATCTAATTCTTCAGAAAAATGGTTTTCATAATCAGTATTTAGATCAACTGAAGAGTTCATTAAGGAACTGTAGTACTTAACAGCATCCAAAGCATCAAGATCATTGTCATTAATCTATCTACCCTCAGAAGAGTAAATAGAGTGAATGGTATTGTACTTTCTCTTGTATCTAATATAAGCATGTTAAAACTTAGTTTTTTTTGTCACCTTCAGTAAAAATGTTAATAGAAGGTTTTTGTTTGAGTAACAAATCTTGTATGTCAATAGCACTGAGCAGATTAGTCTGGGCAATATGCAGATCAGTCTCAGTGGCAGTTTCATTCTGAACAGCAGCTTCAAGTTTCTCTACTTCCTTTTCAGCAAATAAGGCATTGGAAAAAAAACATTACTAAAAGTCTCCTAACCCCACTTTCTCAATGCTTTGCTTATTTTCAGATGAAGGAGGCTAAATTTGATGAAAGGGTCAGTATGGTTAATATCCATAAAATTAGAAGCAACATATCTGATGAATAGGGGGTGAGTGGACAACATATTAAGATATCTCAAAGGGGGGTGATATGTGGTATTGCTAGGGGAAGTAATATATATGAGAAGAGGTCTGTGATCAGAACCAATGAATGTTAGGTGAGTAACAAAAGTTAGGAGATAGTGATTATGCCAACAATCATTTAATAGCACTCTGTCAAGTCTTTATCACAATAAACCACTTTTCCAAGTGAATTTAGCTGGTACCCCAAATCAAACAAGTCATCTTATTATATCTGATCATTGAAGAGGGTCATTTTGGACAAATTAGGAGGTCTCCCCCCAAGATTTCTCTACTGTAGAAGTGATACAATTGAAATCTCCCCCAACTATCCAATGAGAGTTCATATTAGTACTGATGAGATGTAAGACCTCCCAAAGCTTATGTCTATTAGCTTTGAGACTTCCAGCGTAAATGAAAGTTGCATACTCCAGGTGGCCTTGAATCAAAAGAGAGAGATGTATAAACTGTGGATGGTCAATAAGAGTACTCCACTATATGTCTTTCCTAAAAAAGAACCAAATTTAGTTATTCTTGTTAGCATAATGAGAAAATCATTGAAATTTGCTAATAATTTTGTAGGAGTTTTGCTGAACCATTGGTACTAGTGTAGCAAAACAGCATAGTTTGTATTTTTTTGTTGAGATAGACCAGTCTTCTTAAAGACTGGGGATGGGCAATGCCCCTTATATTCCAACACAGGATATTAATCATTGGAGGGATTAAAGTGGAGAGAAGGCTAAGATCTTGATCTGGTCTTTCCTTTAGAAGGAGAAGGCCCTCCAATCTTCAGTACACCTGTGCTCCCATTGTTTCCTTATTTTAGTTTCTGAACTTGTGATAATAACTTTTTCTTCTTCTTAGATTTTTGTGTTTGCCATTCCTCTTCCATTAAGAGCTTCATCTCAGTTATATCTCTTTTCTCAAGGGCTTCCAAGACTGTGATATGCTTCTGGTTATTTTCCCAAGATGCCTCACCTTCATGTAGTGAATCAGTTAGGGGAGTAATAACATTTACTTGATTTTCCTCCTCCCTGAAGTATCTGGGGGATAAGTTAGTAGGAGCAATGGAGCTAAGAGGAGCTGTTGAGCTTTTGGATGTGCCAAATATATCCTCCAAATTCACAGTTGGAGAGGGTTCCACTAAAACTGTAGGTTCTAGAGGAGTGGACTGATTAATCTTTTTCTGAGTAGGCACATTTTTCTTTAGAGGGGGGTGAAGCCTAAAGAATCTATATTTGGTGTGTCCAAACATCTTGTAGTGGTAGCAATAAGGTGGTTTCTATTCTAATACCACATTCTGCCAGAACCCCTGTTTATCAGTACCAATCCAGAGCCTTTTAATTTCAGAGAGAGTTACATCTCTTTCTATAAGGAATCTAGCTAGGGCTGGCCTAGCTTTGTTATATGTAGGAGCATCAACCTTCAGAGGTCTCCCTAGTGCACTTGCAATATTGAATTGAGCATTGAGGTTAAAGTATTGAAGTGGGAGGCCAGGTAATTTAAACCATAGGTGAACTATAAGAGGTTCCTTACTAGGATCAAAACCAGGATCCCACTTCAATATCCTCATGGTGGTACCTCCAATCTGAAGAGCTTAATTTGCAAACAATCTTGCATAGTTTTCCTCACCTAAAAGATGGATAAGTTGATGCCTACCATCAAGTATTCCAATCTACCAATCTCCATTGAATTTTAAAGAACCAAAGTAGTTTCTGACTAATTCCATTTTAGGGTGGCCTAGAAGAAATTTTCCTACCAAGGTAAGCTTCACTTGTTCATTAAGATTGTGGATTTCCTATGGAGAGAAATAAACAGCTGGTTCACCTTCTTTAGAACCCAAAAGATGAATACAAGGGTTGTTACCCTTTCTAGCAGCGATGTCATGGAAGTTCTGTGGGAAGACTAAATGATCAGGATCACTAAGAGAAACATTAGACTTGCCCACCACCCTAGCATAAGTGGCTTCAGTCCATTGAACATCAATCACTATGTCAATAAGGGTCGCTATATTAAAACCAATGGACACACCGAGAGAGCAAACCCAACAGCAAAAGCTCCAGCAAATCACAGAAATGTCAAGAAAATCCTGTGTGCTCTGGAAAGGCCAAAACTCATAGTAAAGTCCAAATCAATAGTACAAAACACCAAAGGGGAAGGAGTTTCCTCCACTAGAACAAGGAGGCTAGAAGAGGCTTTCCACAAATGCAGAAGCAGACCAAAACCAGAACAACCCATTGGAGCAGTAAAGCCCTGCAAAGTACCAGGGATAAGGGTTAGAGAAGCTGACTCCTAAGGTAAAAGGAGGCAAGAACAAGCACCTTTGGAAAGAGAGATGCATCACCACCCAAAAAACCACCCCTAGCAGAGCTTCATCCNTATAGTTACCTTCTGTTTTCCTCAACAAAGAGTCATTTGGAGCAAATGTGTGTGGAATAAATTCCTATCTCCTTCCATGTCATTTTTCTCTTGGAGATTACTCCATGTCTTTCTGCCCACAGATGACATATTGAAGTTAAAAGGTTTGAGAGGTCCTTCTAGATGTGGGTTATGTAAATCCCAAGAGGAAACTATTCAGCATTTATTTTTTCACTGTTCCACAGTTCAACATGTTTGGAATTGTTTAATTCCCAAACTAAAGTTAGATATTGTTCATCTATCCTGGTGTGATTTCTCCCTTAGCTAGAAGGATTGGCAGGCCAAAGATTTACCCCCTATTCCTTGTATCACAGCTTGGTTCATATGGATGGCTAGAAATAAGCTTAAATATGAAGATACATGTGTGGCAGTTTCCACTATTACTACCAACTGCATCAGCTACGTGCAGAAATTATATTGTTATGGTAAGCTTTTTGAAATCCTTCACAGTACAGCCTACAGTCTTCCCAGAAAAATCAAGTATGCACTTATCCATTGGGTTTCTCCCCCAAAGGGTGGAATTAAAGTTAACACTGATGGAAGTTTTTCTAGTCCTTATCCTGGTATTGGAGGGATGTTCAGAAGTGATAATAGAAAGTGTTTACTCTACTTCCATTCTCCTGTTAGAGCTAAGGACCCTCTGGAGGCTGAAACTTTGGCTATTTTATGGGCTATGGTTATGGCCCATATATGTGGTTTCACCTCAATAATCTTAGAATTAAATTCCAGGGTCCTAATTGATATCATTGAAAAGAGGATACCTACTCCATGGTACCTGCTGCATTGGATCAGAAATATTCACTCCTTAGGAGAGGGTATTAGCTCCTCTTTCTCCCATATATTGAGAGAAGGTAATAGGCCCGCCCATTGACTAGCAAATGTTGGCCTTCATTCTGAGCTCCCTGGGGAAGGTATTTCTCCTTCCCTCACTTAGATTTATTGCTGAGAGGAGACATTGTAGCTCTACCTTTCATTAAAGTTTTTTCTATTTAAATTTTTGGGTAGGGACTCTTGTGGTCCCTTCTCTTGTACTCCCTCTTTTTCTGTTTAATGAAGT
>JXCR01112782.1:0-19581 GCA_002079205.1 Phalaenopsis hybrid cultivar | reverse complement strand
CATATATATATATATATATATATATATATTATGGAAGGAGAAATGCTCCAACTATATTAGATGAAAAAAAACAAACAGTGTTACAAGCAAAAGGGGACCCCTAAAAAGACAGCAGGGTGAACCCCTCAAAAAACCTATGGAAAAGTACCTCTGACAAAAGGTAAGGGTAATAGTCCCCTTCCAAGAGTAACTGCAATGGAGTTGGAATGATTTTAATAATAATATTATGATCAATGCGGATCCACATTCTAGCAAGCCAATTAGCAGGCCTGTTACCTTCCCTAGGGATATGGGAAACAAAAAGCTGAAGTCCCTTCCCCATTTACTGAATCTCCTTAATTAAGTATATCAAAGGCTAAGGGGTACTCTAGATTCATTCATAATGCTCACTAAAGTGCTAGAGTCAAATTCCACCAAGAGGTGGTGAAATCCAAATCTATTAGCAAGGAGAATGGCCCAATACATAGCCAGAGTTTCAGATTCTACAGGATCACTGGCAAAGGTATGTGACTGAAAAAAGGGTAAACAAACACCTCTACAATCGCTAAAAACACCCCCATAGCAGCATGAGGATATAAAAAGTTGCCATCAGTATTCACTTTGACCCATCCTTGCTGTGGAGGTAGCCACTTCACCAAAATGGGCTTGACAGGAGTGAAGGTATTCTATGCAGCATGAGAAATAATCTCAGGAAATTTCTTAAATTTACTGAGTTTCTATACATAGGCAAGATAGTTATGAGCCACTTTCCTGACCCCTAATTCAACTTCCTCAAACTTCATCTTGTTCATTGCCATCCACACAAACCATGCCATAATGCAAGGAACAACAAAAAATTTTGTCATTTAGCCAATCATGCCAACATATAAAGAAATCCCCCAAGACAGGTTCTGAACTGGTAAATGAACCTGACTTAAATAACTCTCCGAAATCAGCTGCACAGTGGAACATTTAAAGAAGAGATGGGTCACAGATTCCTCCTTCTTACATAAAACACACCAAGTAGGACCCCTTAGTCCTTTCAATTTCAGAATATCATCAGTAGGAATGAGTTTATGAAATAATCTCCAGCAAAAAAAAGACATTGAAGGTGATAAGAATTTGATCCACACTCTAGTGCCCCAGTGCACTTGCTGTTGAGGGAAATAAACCTCCTCAATGAAAGCAGAAATAGTTTGTGATTGGCCCTCTTTTACCACTACTCTATCCTTTTTTGAAGGATCTATGGAGATTCTTTGAATACTAGAAATCTGAGATGGTTCACAAATAGTTTGATGTGCATCAAGATTCCACCCCCCATTCACCCAAAAATTAGCCATTTAAATAGAATCATAGAGTTGTATGAGGAACCAATGTCAAGATTCCCATCCATAGTCTAGTTGTCCAGCCAGAAGTTAAGTTTGCCCTCCCCCACTTCCCATATGAATAGACTTTCAGTCTCAGTCCTTACCTTTTAACATCTTGGCAAAAATAGTGGAATCACGCAATCTCCTATGAACCTGAGTGGGATGGCTGTGTTTACAACATTTGCCCATCATGAACACATCCCAGAGAGAAGCTTGAGCTCTAAATTTAATCCATAGTTTGCACATATTAAAATGCATAAGATGAGAGAAGCTTTTGAAGCTCAAACCACCAGACTTAGTAGCATTACAAGACTTGCTCGAACTAGTCCAATGCATTTATTTCCTTTGTCTAGACCACAAGAAACAATTAAAAATTTTATCTAGACTCTTTTATGTCAATTTCTTCATTACTTCCATTTGTGAAAAATAAGCAGGAAGAGTAGATAGAACACTTTTAAGTAGAGTGACTCGTCCACCATTAGAAAAATAAGAGTTGACCCGACATTGTAGTCTATCTTGAATTTTCTCAACAATATGATCAAATTGAATCTGTTTCGATCTGCCCTTTATAAGAAAAGCACCCAAGTATTTGAGATGAAGTTTATTAACACTAAAGCTAGTTGTTTTAGAAATCCAATGTTTCATAGAAGTATTAACTTTGTGACTGAACACAACAATACATTTCTGGGTATACAAGACCATACTAGAGCTGCTTTGGAACTAATCTAAGAATTTAAGAATAGATCTAATAGTAGGCTTAGTTGCTTTAGAGAACACAATAAGATCATCAGCAAAAGCAAGGTGGTTAATAATCACATTAGATCTATGACTGTATAAGGAGTGTGGCTCTTTAACAATAATCTCAATTAACAATCTAGATAAATAATCAAGAGCCAGAATAAAAATTGAAACAGATAGAGGATCACCTTTCTTAATACCTCTGGAAGCACTAAAAAACCCATTTTAGAACCTTTCTTAATACCTCTGGAAGCACTGTCTATCCAAATCCAGCACCAGCTCCTGAGCTAAAAGTACATTATCCACTCTGATTCTCTCTTGAACAAAAAGCAGTTTGCTTCTCACTAATAATCAGATTAAGATGAGGTCGTAATCTGCTTGCAACAATTTTGCTAATGACTTTGGAGAGGACAGAAGTTAAGCTAATATGTCTGAAATGTTCCTATTAAAACTTTTCTTTTTTCCTTAGGTATCAAAGTTATAGTAGAGGAGGTGAAATAATTGGAGAGATCAACACCCCAAAAGAAGCTTTGTGTAGAGATAATGACATCCTTCTTAATAATAGTCCAAGCTTTCTTATAAAAATCAGCTGTAAAACCATCAAGCCTAGCCACTTTAGAGTTATCAATTGAAGATAAAGCCAACCAAATCTCCTTATCATCAGGAATAGCAGTAAGACCCAATGTTTTAGTAAATTTGACCTCCTTCCCAAAAACCTCATGCTGGATAGGAATTCTCTCCATATGAGGTTGTGTAAAAATCTCCCTAAATTAGTTCACAGCACTAGAAGCAATTCCTTCAACATTATCAAGCCATCTCCCATTATTATCAAGTATCTTATGAAAAGTATTGCACCTTCTCCTGTAGTTAATACAAGCATGGAAAAATTTAGAATTCCTGTCCCCCTCACAAAATTTAACCTTTGCAGCTTTCTGTGCATAGAAATCCTCTTGCATTGAAATGGCTTCCATTACCTCTTCTCAAAATAATTCAGTACCCACCACATGATTCATTTCAAGTAGATGCTCCCACTTAAGCACAGAGTCTTCAGGTACCTTGACTTTAGCATTAACATTTCCAAAGACACTCGAATTCCATTGTGATAGCTATTTTCCCACCTTCTTGTGAAGTAACCAGAGCTTGATCCAAGGATTTTGATGATTGTAACCTTTCCAAGCTAAAGAAACTTGATTGAGAAAGTCACTATGTAAGGACCACATATTCAAGTACCTGAAAGAAGACCTATTCTTTAGAGTAGACAACAGTTGTAATCAAAACAGGTCTATGGTCTGAACCACACATAGTCAGATGTTGCACTGAAGTATGAAGGAACTCATTCAGCCAAATATAATTGACCAAAATTCTATCTAATCTTTCCCAAACATTCCTCATCCTCCAAGTAAATTTGAGGCCAAGAAACCTTAAATTAAACAGCCCAGCTTTCTTAATATTGTCATTAAAGGAACTAATCAGATTTAAGTCTGGTAATCTACCCCCCTTCATTTCATTAGGGGAAGCCACACAATTAAAATCTCCCCCCACAAACCAAAAGGAACTTATATGACTATTGATATCTAGCAGATGACACCAAAAGTCATTTCTAGCCACTGCTGAACAACCTGCATGGATAAAAGTGGCAAGGCCACTAGTTTCCCAAAAAGAGAAGCTCAAATGAAGGAACTGCTCATTGTCCCTGATATTAAAACAAGGAATCTCATTTCTACAAAACAACCATATTTTATTACTCAAATTAGTGAAAAACTGAAAACCATAGCACTTATTAATAATTTTTTGAATATGTTTCAACACCAAGGGTTCTATAATAACAATAATCCATGCATTCTATTAAGAGTAAGGATTATGTTAAGGGATCTAGGATGAGCCAATCCCCTAACATTCCAACACTAAAATTTGATCATCCAAAGGAAGTGGATTTCCCCCTCCTTCTGGTTCTAACCCCACTAATAGCCAGTTGAGAAGGACCCTCCCCCTCGTGCAAGGGGTAATAACCATGTTCTCTAGTTTCTATGCAGTTTTCTTTTTCTTTTTAGATTTATAGACCTGCCAGTCCTCTACTAAAGCCACATTCATCTTGTTTATTAAGTGGTCATCCAAATAATCTCCCCATTGAGGAGCCACCTCCTCCTCTTGAGTCCCCTCCACAACAGTTTGTGTTACCAACATCTAATTGATAACCACCTCTTCACTAAGCACAACTTAAGTAGTAATTTATGGAGCTTTCTCTAATAAGGTTTCCTTCTCATTAAAATTACTGTGTTTTGAGTCCATGCTTTGAGCACCAATCATTGGAGCCCAAGCAGTAGTATTCAGTTCAATCCTCACCGGGGTGGAATCTGACACCACAGCCTCAACACCACTAGAAGGATCAATATTATCTTATTTATCACCATTAGATACATTCTCCGCAGTAATCCCCCTCACATCCCTATCTCTAGTGTCCTCCTACCATTTTCTCAAGATGGGATTGAGTCTGAAACGATTATTATCAGTATGGAAAAAAAACTTACAATGGTGACAGTAATAAGACCTTTGCTCGATAATAATATTCTGTCAATATCCATTATGTTCAGTACCAAGCCAAATTTTCTCCACAGCAGGGAGGGTAATGTCCCTTTCCACCAAGATCCTAGCCATTGAAGGTCTGGATAGATTAAATGTAGGCACATCAAGCTTGAGAGGTATCCTTAGAGCTAAACCAATATTAAACAGTACTTTATGATTGAAAAAATTGAGCTTAAGCCAAGGCATTTTGAACCAGATGGGAACAATAGGTAATTCCTTACTAGGATCAAAATCTTGTGTCCATTTGAGTAGCTTCAAAGAAATCCCTTCAATCAGTATGGATTGTTTAGAAAATAGTCAAGCATAGTCCTCCTCCCTTGATAAGTTAATCTGAATGTGTCTACCGTCAAGTAAACCTACTCTCTAAGCTCCATTGAATTTTAAATTGTCAAAGACTTTCCTAAGAAATTCCATCTTAGGATGCCCCAATTGAAATTTCCCTATAAGAGTAAACTTGAAGTTATCAGTGAGACCCTGAATGTCATCTTCAGAGTAAAAGATGGCCATTCTCCCCCCTTTTCTTACAATAGGCTTAAAAAGTGGATCAGCACCATCATGGTAAGCTTGGGGAAAGACTAGGTCATCATAATTTTTGATGGTGTCAAAACCCTTCCTCACTATGTCAGTAAAAGTAGCCTTTCACCATTGGATATTAATAGCCAAATCCACAGTGTTTGGATCAGCCATCTATAATCCTAAGACCAATAGAGAACATGGAGCAACAATCCAAGGAGATGAGTGGAGAAAACCCCTGAACCACCCAATGAAACAGATAGAGCCAACAAAAGTAATAGAGATAAATGAGAACCTCAAAGCACACCAACATACAAACAAAGACCAGAAAGCAGCAAGAAAAGAGTCCACAACAGCAGCTTCCATTAGAAGCCCCAAATCAATGGAACAGTAAGATTTGAAAAACCAAAATCCCCAAAAGAGGAAAAAACCTTAGCAAATCCAAAAAAGAGTGTAACATGCACTCCAAACACACAAAAATTAGAGATATTAGACCAAGGGCTCTATGTTCCGCTACCCAATCTTGACAGCATTCAACCATTTCCTAGAAACCATAGCATAGCATAGGAAAACCCAGCCGCCATCTTATAAATATATATATATATATATATATATATATATATATATATATATATATATATATATATATATATATATATATATATATATATATATATATATATATATATATATATATATATATATATATAGATATATGTTTATATATCTATTAATTAACCCTTCTCTTTCTCTTCTTTCCTCTTTAATCCCTAGCTGCCTCTGCTGCGCTCGAGCTCTGTCTCNTATATATATATATATGAACTATTAAGTGTTATCCATGAATAATACATAATCATGACACCTTTATAGAGATTGGTTTGAAGAAAGCACCCAAAAATAAACATGTTCACTAAAATGATAATGAAATTTTTTTATTATACAAAAATTACAAATTTAAAATCTACCACTAAGAGAAGAAGGCCATTATGCTAGTCACTATTTGTTGATTTGTATGATCCATGTAGAAGTGCTAAAATTCATCACTGGCCTTAACAAAGTAAAATGCATACTTCGTGGAGGATAGGATTGAGGCCATCACAATAGTGTCCTTCTAAGAGAATTTGGTGAGTCATCTAGTACTTAAAAGTGTTTTTAGATGAATAAAATTTTTTTATCATTAATAGAGGCAAGCTATGAAATATTAAGAGGTGTGTGTAACCATTTAGAGAAATCAAGCATGTGTGGCTATGTTCGCAGTAAAATGTTGTCAGAATTTTGCATGGGAATAAGTTTTCATTACCCATAAATATCTGATCAGTCCTCATAATATATTTATTTCTGGAGATTGTTAAAATTTAATTGGGTAATCTTTCCATGCTTGTTACATGGTAATTGCTATTAAGTTATGCCAACATTGAATGACAATGTGTCCAAGTCTGTTACATATTTGATAATTGATAAAATTGGTGGATTTTGGTTGTTATGATTTTTAAGGTCTCTTAAACGTTGGAAAATCATCCATGACCTTTGTTGGGTTTTTATTTGTCATATGTTTTTGTTTATGTAACGTTGCATAATGGTTTAAATGACCAAAATTAGGAACGGAGCCCAATGAACTATTGATCCCTTCATTGTGAAGGAGTGATTGCAGTTATTCGAGGTTGGAGATTATTTGATTTAAATATAGATTTTGAAGGTGTGATGTGAAAGACGTAATCCTTTAGGAATATAAAAAATGATTTCATATTGTTTGATGAAAGAATTAGAAGCTGGAATATAATCTCCCAATGTTTTGATCTGTGTGTGGTACTGCGCCAATATCTAACTCTCATGGACACATTCTGTACCTCAATTTCTAGTTGGATAACCTCACACTAGCTGTTAGCTTTAATTACCTTTCTAATTTAGCCAAGATTTATAAACATATTTCTAAGTTGAGGACAGAGGACAAATAATGTCTGACGTTGTGGAGAACATGGAGGAAGATTGGTTTTGGTGAATTAATATTTTTTTAGCATATGCAAAATTTTAGGATATAGTACATTTTTTTTTTGTCATTGTTCATGCAAGTCAAAGAATGGATCCATCTAGAAATCCACAAAAACTACTTACCTTAGTATTTTTTCAATTTGAGATTGCTAGTGAGGATAGTTATCCGTGAAGAGGTAAGAGTTTGTGATGGATTTTGCACTGGACATGAGAAATTTACTGGATGGAGGCAATATGAGTTAATTAATTATGAGTGAGGGAAGAAATCCATATAGAGAGGAGGTTCCAAAATCATCTATCTAGAAGGAAGAAGCATTTATTTAGTGAGGCAATTATGTTATGGATCTTATATCATAAAACAGAAGCTGAGAGAAATTTGTAACAAACACTCTACTGAAAGAACATAAATGATATTTGTATAATGACAAAATAACAAAGTAGAATTCCACACCTAAAGGCTACAGTGAAAGTAAGTATGTTGTAATATACACAAAATAGAGATTTCACTAAATACTTAATTATAGAGTATGTATTGGATGGTAATTTAATTGTCAAACATGCTCTTTAGCATCATTTGAGGGAGATGGGATGGAATTTAAATAAGCACTCTAATGAAGACTCAATTTTGCATATTTATAGTAATACTAGAGAATCATTTCAATAAATAATCTTTTGAGTGCATTATTGTTGGACAATAAACAAATATAATGCTTGCTCACTAACACATTTACTCGACACATTTACTTTAATCTTACTGTGTAACAGGACCTAACAACATAAATCTGAAAAGAAAAAATGTAGATTAGTGGAAAATAAAGAAGGACTCATAATCAAATTATATACAGATCATTCAAATGCTGATTAATTTGATGTCAAGGGAAAAGGTCCCCAAAAGCCCTAAAAAAGTTGTTCTTTTCAGTCGATAAGTCCACCAATATCAATGACTGGACAATGAATCCATAAACATCTGATTCAATAAAGGTCAACTCTACACTTGGCTAGACAAAGGATAGCCCTACATCCAACTAAACGAAGAATAATGATACATTCAACTGAATGAAGGATGTTGACCAAAGCCTGAAGCAAAGCCATGGAAGAGTTTGGTCAGAGGTCACTATGTCATCCTCAATTGATTCAACCCACCATCATTGACCGAATGGACATGAATCTAGGCTCGGGGGTTATCATGATAGACCAATCAAGTTCATTTTCAAAATATTTTTAATCATCATAATTTGTATAGTGTACAATTGAACCTATTACCCATAAGCTTTTTGGATATGTGGAGGACTTATATGAAATTGTGTACTTCAAGTGTCTTTAATACCTATAAATCAAAGATCATTTTATAAGAAAGGTATTGGATGCTCTCATTCTTATTGTATTACTCCTTTGCCCTACACGTTATATTCCTTATGTGTGATTCTATGGACACTATAGGATTCAACATCTTAAAAGTTACACTGAGGGTGAATCAACACCTTGGTAAGAAGACTTTAGTTGTTTGACTTGTTGGACAAAAGTGTTGTCGACCACACTTTTTTTAAGGTCTAGTCTTTTACCTTAGAAGCCTGAGATCTAGTCATAGGACTTTCCTGTTGACTATCCTAGAGGACTAGTGATGGAACCCTACCACATTAGAAACTCTAAACATCTTTTTGCTCTTCTTGGAGTTCCACATGTTTGGTTTTGCCCTCTAGCAGTTAGAAGGTTGAAATCGGCATGGGGGATATGATCTGACCCACAATTATGTGTATTTTAAATATCCTAAATATTGCCAAAAACTTGACCTAAATTTTATTCAATAGATAGTGTGAATAAATGAAATGATATGTAAAATAAATAATAAAACTTTTACTATAGGTACTACACAAGTATACATACTGTTCCAAGTAATATAGGATTTTCTTTAAAAACCTCAGTATCGATCACACGAGGATAGTTGGACCTTTTAAATTGGCTTGCTAAACTCAAAAGAAGATCCTATTGAAATTGCATATTTAAATAAAAATGAAATGATACCAACAATTTAAGCACATAGTAACAACTATAATTAATCGTTTAATAAAAGTTGTTTCAATAATATGTAAAGATCTTTCCTCTTGCAATGATATATTAATCTATGTAGAATTTGAATGACTAAAAATATGATAATGTAATGTGACAAATAGGAGCATTCTTATTATTTGTCCCCTCTTGGTGCTAGTAAAGAACATTGGTTACTATAGAGTTTTTCACAAGCTTGTATAGTAGTGCTGAGTAGATTACAGCCTGTTACCTTTAGATTACCCATACTTCCCTCTCTATAGGGCCTACTCGTATGATCCAGACTATAAAAAAAGTTTGAATGGGAATCTAGTCTGTCACCCTAGAAATATCAATTCCACACCCATCAAAACTTATCTCCCTAACTATTTCCACTCCCTCTTAGATGATTGCAATAGCTTTGTTTCCAATGAAGTGTGAAACTCACTAGTTTGGTGAAATCATAACACTCTCGTGTCATTACGTTTCTCAACATATTTTAACCTCACAAGTGACCAATTTGTAAATTCAATGAAGACTTGATGAAAATATCATCACAAATTTTAAAAGTAAAAATAAATCTTTAAATCATTCTCATCCCTCAAGGTTAATTCCAAAGAGCAAGGAAAAAGAGTAAAGGAAATACTCAGAATTAATGAAGAATAAAACAAAATACCAAATTTATATTGATATCTATGTCTTAGGAAAAAAAAAAACTTAAACACAAACACAAAGCACCTTATGTATTCTCTCCAACAAAAATTCTAGTTTCTCCTTGAAGAAATCTCCAAACACGTACTCTTACAACACAAAACACACATAAACTCAAACTTAAACACAAAAGTGGGTCTTCTTAAAGCCTTCAAATGTTGCCAAAAACTTCTCAAACTTATCTAATTTTCCTTCATATTAATAAATCTCAAAAAATAACCAAGGGTTACTTTGAACATCCTTTCAAAATTTGGGCAAATTCGATTGTTCTTCTAGAAGGGAAGTTACTGGCACAATAGCGGCTTTTGCACATGTCTCTGGTGAGATAGCGCTAGGGAGCGACGCTATGACACCATACAAATTGCACCATTTTTGCTCATTTCTCCATCATTTCCTCCAAATGTTCACTCAATGTATGTGAAACAAAAAACATACATAATACCTTCCTTTAAAGTGCAATATCATTAAAAATTTACATAAAATGATCAGAAAATATGGACTAAAAATAGTTAACTTTAAGGTGGATGATTCCCCCTAACTTAAATGTTACTTCTCCTCAAGTAAATCATTTATATATTACAAAAATTATAACTTGGGTAGTAAGTTTAACTTAGAGATTTCTATAGTTTTAGTTTTATAAATGTGATAGTGAAACCCTTAAAAAATCTTTTAATAACTTTGGTTAAAACTAAAATGCGAGAATATCTAATAGTCAAGTGTAAGAGTTCTGATATTTTAATTATTTCAAGAATAATTGTAATTTGGTAATATTTTGAATGCTTAGAAGAATTACAGTAAAAAGAACTTCATGAAGACTTTATTAGTAAGGATGTTAATACTTTAAGCCTTATTTTAGAAATGCAACTTAAGATGATTCAAGTGGAGCTAATTTATGATCAGGCATCTCCACAAGCTTCTCCTCACTTTATTTTTTTCATTAGTGCTCTTCTCTTATTATCCCTTTTGATTTTTCTTTTCCTTTTTTCTCTTGCTATAGGATAATTTCAATCATTTCTTTTTCCTTTCATGTCATGTGAGGATTACTTTAAGTGGATTGCCTTACATGATTCTGAACTCCTCCATGCTTATCATAAAGTTAAAAACTTTCAATATTTTCTTATTCTGATAAAATTGTCTCAAATCCTTTTTTTTAAGTAAAACTCTAAAATTCTTAACAATTCCAAAAATACAATTTTTATTACTTTAATCAGTAACAACATAATTTTATCCTCTCAAACTAAATCTTCTAAATTTAGAACTAACCTTTATTATTAAAAACTTTAACTTGTGTTTTCTATAAAATTTATAAAATTTAAATTATAGTTGTCTTAATTTAACCTAACAAACCACATGTTATGTTGAGTTAAATTTTAATAATTTAGTTCTCTAAGGACAAATAAAGTTTAGTTCTTTTAAAAATATTTTCTCCCTTCCCCCAAACATAAATTTTTAACTAATTTCAATAGAATAGTTCAGGCAAAAGAAAAATTATAAAGTTATAAAATAATCGAATAGTATAGGTACAAGTAATAATGGCAAAGGAAATTAGCTTGTCTGAAGAAAATAAAAAGACTATCCTATGATTTAAATTGAAGCAAAATATAAACATTAAAAGAAATATAACATTTTAGTGCAATAAACATAACTTTAACAGTTTAATTTAAATGCAAATTTAAAGACTCTAACAAACATACAATAAAAAACTAACTACAGGAAATTTAATCATGAAAATAGAAAACAAACCACAACAAAATAAAGAAATAACACTCCACATCATCACTGCCTTCATCATCATCGTCATTGAGAACATCAAAGCCTAAATCCTCATCTATATCATCAGGTTTATTAGTTGTATGTCTGGGGCAAGTAGGAAATACTACTGAAAAAACACCCCTTAAGAATTTCTCTATCACCTCATTATAAGCAATATCATAATCTACTCTTCTCTTCATATACTCATCATTATGATAAAGATGGGCTTCTAAACTTTTCTATTGATTTTGTAATGTTAAGCTATCTCCTTGTTGAAAAAATAATTATTTCATTACAGCATCAAGTGAAGCAATATCAGATTTAGAAGGTCTAGAAGTTGAAGCTGAAGCTGAAGTAGAAGGCTAACATAGTCATTACTCCTAGATCTTACTCAAGTATGTTTTCCATATACCTCCAAATTTATTTTTCCACATGGTTTATGAGATGGTAAAACTCCTTCCAAAGCCTCATATTTTTCTCAAGATTCAAAACACATTTTAGCAATAAGAGCAAGATAACCCATACCTCCAGTCGTTCCTCCCCTCAGAGAAATAAGCATATTCGTATAAATTAGGAGCCAATGTAAATTGATTTGTTCATCTTAATGCAATAGTTCATTGTGGCTTTTTCAGGCTTGCCTCACCAAAGTGATTACTAGGAAGCAATGTACCAGAAATAAAATAATGCCATGCATGAGAATGAACATTTAAATTTGAGAAAGAAAAGTTTACCTAGCGTCCATTCTTAATCTTCCATACTCCATTACCATGAGTAAAAATTTGTATAATCTCATCCAATTCCTCTTCAGTAGGATGAAACTCATTAGAAACATGTAGGAACACTATGCAGCTTATAAATGTGATTGATCCAAGCAGAACATATGTCCACATACTGCCCTCTCACATCAACCAAGTCATACGATTAATCAGGAAAATTTGAGTAGAATTCTCTAACAACAGAAATCATAGTGATGATAGTGAAATCGAAAAAACTCTCTTACTGTCAATCTGCAATCATATATTCTATCGTTCCACTAAGATGACGAAAACTTTGTTGTGCAATCAGTTTCTTATATTGCATATCACTGCATTGGTTCTGTGCTTTCGTGCTAGTGAATTTATCAGCATAAAAAATTCCATTTCCTTTTGTGCTATTTATTTTACAAGCCATGTAAATCAAGAAATTCAAAATAAAATTTCATTAAATCATATAAATAAGATTTTTATGCTCCAACAAACACATTCTAAACTAAAAAATCATTAAACCTTTGATTTCTCACCATTTCCACCAAATTTTGAAATTTTCGGCCATACTCACAATGTGGAAGAAATCAATGGTCAAGTCAAAAAATTCTAAAGAAGCAACGAAGATCTTACACAAAGATGATGAAATCCAGAGTATGAAGTCTTTTTTCTAAGAAAATCAAGCACAAATCCAAGCCCTGAGGAGCAAAAATGCAAATAATATTGGGAGGAGATGAACTTAGGTAAAAAATATCATCATCATGTGGTTCAACCCCTAAAACTTGTTGTCGGGTTGGCTCGTCGCTATAGCACCAAGGATGGCACTATAGCGCCATTCAAAAACACCTAATATTTTTCATTTTTTTTTAATATCATGATAGAGAACATAAAATTTATGATGTTTAAACTATAATTGTTTAATTTTTGCGGCCAATTTTTGGTTCAACATCATTCAAAAGTCTAACATTGAAATAATTAATAAATCATCTCAATTACATAAGGTCTTCGTTTAACAACAGCATAGAAGTGACTTTCTTATATTAATAATATTTTTAAAACAAACAACACAAAAAAAATCATAGATATAAACCAATACAATAAGAACACAACATCCTGAAATTATAAAGCCTTAATAAAGACAAAATTGACACACTAAACAGAAGAACTAGTTACTAACACATTTAACTTTCTACAAAATCACTTAGACCCAATTATGATTAGAGCTTTAATTCTTCTGCTCATCACCCACCAAAAAATTACGAGCATAAGAATGATAGAAAGGAGTACGAGGAAATTCTGAAGCAAACTTTTCATCTATATACTTGTTTGTGTTATACATGTTCATATGACAATCTTGAAAATATGCCAAATTATTGAATTAGAGTTTCAACTGTGAAGCCAAATGATCATGTTGGTGGAACAAGTTTTCAAGTTTGGTGTGCAATTAAGAGATATCACCTTAAATCTTCCAATGCACTCCAAACTCAATGCAAGAAATCCATTGAAATAAGTTTAAGCACCCTATATGCACAATCTTCTTATCTTCAAATCTCTCATTATCATTGCTCTCCATGATCTTTAAAGTAGAAATTATTTTGTCCACTCGTAAATCTCTCCAATTTGATTAGAAAAGTTAAAGCAATGCTTCTTTTCCCATCCTATGCTCATTTATAGAGAAAAGTAGGTAAAAAATTGAACTTTTCCGGTTCCAAAGATGTTGCTCGAACTGTGGCGCTATAGCACCAGATCTAGGGCATTACTGCCAGATCAACTTTTTGAAAATTCAATTTTCTTTCTTTTGATCTTCAATTACATTAATATAATAATATTTTGCACCAAAATAATCATGTAAGACTCCAACATACATCAATAAATCATCACAACAATAATAAAAAAATAAGTCAATGACACTGATAACTATGAGTTGCCTCCCACAAAGCGCTTAGTTTAATGTCATCAGCATGACATATACATGGTTTTAATTTGGTTGACCCAACATTAAGATATCCTCAAACGTAGGACTATCTCCACTTATATAAGCATATCTACTCTTCATTTGGATAAACTTATATCACAATAAATGGTCTTCCCCAACCTGGACTTGAGGTATCCTGAAAATAATTTCAATCTACAATTATATAATAAAATTTCTTGTCCTGGTGGAAATACTTTTTTAGAACTCCTTGATCTTATTTGATTTTCATTTTCTCTTTTTAAATTCTTGCATTCTCATAAGATTAATTTCTCATCTTGTCCAGATCATTTAACTGCAATAATCCTTTTTCTTCAGCATCTTCCAGACTATAATTACACTCTTTTATTACCCAATAAGCTTTATGTTCGAATTCAAAATGCAAATGACAATCTTTTTAAAATGTTATCATATATAATGATATTCCTATAAAAGTTTTGTAGGCAGTCCTATAAGCCCATAATACAAAATCAAGTCTAGCAGACCCATCTCCTCTATTAGGATTTACAAGTTTTTCCAATAATCTTTTAATTTTTTTATTGGATACTCTTACAAAACCACAAGTCTAAGGGTGATAATTTGTGGCAATTTAATGATTGATTTATTATTTTTGAGTTACTATTTCAATTATTCTATTCTTAAAATGACTTACGATGACTTTAATGATTACCCTCGGCATTCCAAATTTTGTAAAAATATTTTTTCCTACAAATTTTGCAACACTTTTAGCATTACATCATGGTAAAGCAACTGCTTCAATCCATTTTAAAAAAATAATCCACTGTTATTAAAAAACAAAATTTTCTAGAATATGCCATAAATGGTCCAATAAAACCTAAACATGAAACATCAAAAATTTCAAATTCAAGTAAAATTTATGGGAATTTCATTTCTTCTCAAAATACGTCCTACTCTTTGGCATCTATCACACATTTTTATATAATAATTAACATCTCTAAATAGTGTAGGGCAATAAAATCTAGATTGCAAAATTTTAAATGTAGTTTTATCAACCGCAAAACGTCCCTCAAAGTAAGATTTATGACACTTTTGTATAATTTCTTTGGTTTCTTCATTTAGTACACATCTTCAAATAATTACAACCTTATATTGTTTATATAAATAGGGTCATCCCAAAAATAATCTTTTGAATCATGAATGAACTTCTTAGTTTGACGGCTATCAAGTCTGAAGGGTAAAATCTTATTAAATAAAGAGTTAACTATATAAGCATACCACAGATGTTGACATTTATTATTATCATATAGTTGTTCATCAAGAAAAAATTCATTAATTTCATCATTAAAATTATCATTTTCTTTTTCAAGCCTTAACAGATGATCAACTATTTGATTATTAGTACCCTTCCTATCCAGAACTTGAAAATCAAACTCTTACATTAGAAGAACCTATCTAATTAATTGTGTTTTTGCATCCTTCTTTATCATTAAATACTTTATAGCAGAATGATCAGTATGCATAATGAAATTGGTTCCAATAAGATAAAGTCTTAATTTATTAAAAGCATATACTTGTCGTTGCCTTAATGTCACCGTCATCGTCAATTCCTATCATTCATGTCGTTGGTTAATGTCATTGTTGAAAGGGGTAACCACTCCATTTATCTATTTTATTGCCCTATTCTCCAAAAGAGTTATTATCTTTAGATCACATGAATGACCTTAAGTTGTTAAGTAACTTGGAGATGGGGGAAAAGGACAAATAAAAATAGATAACAAAAGAAAATGTCACAATGGTTTTATTCCATAGAGAATTCAGGAATTTCTGATTTCTGAGATTCTCATGCAAAGAAAAGCACATGAATATTTCATAACTAAAGATTTAGGTGCAATAACTGTATGATTTCCTCAATACTCCTATAAGAGGAAGCTCATAAATTCAATTACATCTTAAGTAGTTAAATCTACTCAAGAAAACTCTAGATTAAGACTAACATTTATTCTCAGAGAAATTTTAAGTGTCAAGATTAAGGAAAGAAACATCAATGTTTGAGCCTAGGGTAAGGAGTTTCTAAGAATCTGATTCTACCCTAAATGTTTTGTTTTGTCGTTTTATTTTTATCATTTTCTATTTTTATTTTATTTGGGTTATTTTTTATTATCATTTACTTTTGTTGTTTTTTAGTTGTTGTTTTGTTTCCTTGAAGTTCACCTTTTCCAATATATCTGTGTAGTGATTCCGTTAGAAGTTGGAAGTAAGTTAGTAAAATGCAATGAGTTAAAGGAAGAATTGACCTCATTTATCATGTGTGTTTGTGTTTGTGTTATAATAGTATAAATATTTTGAGAACACATAAATATATATATTTTTATGCTGATACCTGTTTTGCTTGTTAGACCTTTCTTTCCATTTTGTCAAGCATGTTCTAGTTGAAACCTACTTTCTATTGCATATTTTTATGTCTTAATGAATACTTGTAGATGTTCGTGATAGATAGAATTGTTGAACTCTTTTTCTTTCTATTTAACTTTTCTATATTGAATGTTATACATGTTTAACGTCAAGTTTGGGGGTAGGAAGAAAAGAAAATAAAATTTAAAAGTTAGTATACTTCCTTTTAGTTTAATACTATTCCAAGCATGTTTTAGGATATATTTAATTTCTCCTGTAGTCATTCTATCCTGATTATGCACATATATGAATTTGATAGGATTTTGTAGTAGTTAATAGATTAAATTTTTACTTTATCTTCCTGCTACATTTTATAGAATCAAGTGTTAAATATTTAAAATTCAAGTTTGGGGGAAAGAAAAATTTCTCTTAAAAAAAAGCAAACTAAATTTTATTTTTCCTCAATTTACTAAATTTTTAAAATTACTTTAATAATACCTTGGATATTAGAGTTTATCTTTAATGACTATATTTATGTTTGTAAATATTATGGCAAATTTAGCAAAAACTTTTAATAACAAAGGTCAATTCTAATGTTAATGATACTTTGTTTGAAAGGATAAGACAACATAAAGAAAATTATATTATTGAAATTTTAAGAATCTTAGAGTTTCATGTCAGAAGAAAAGAATGAGACTTTATGAAAAATCATCAAAACTAATGTGAATTTATAAAGTGAAGAAAGGTAAAAAGTTTTAACTTTAAGAAGAGGATAGTGATGTTCAAAATTATTAAAGGCAATCTAGATATAGTAATACTTACTTGAAAAAGAAAAGAAAAGAAATGATTCAATAGATCCTAAATAAAAAAAATAGACAAAAGAAAAGAAAAAAAAAAGGAGTGTCAGGAGAAGCATGAGGATATATCTAATAAAAAATTAGTTTCACTTGAATCAACTTGAGGAGAAGGCTTTATTACATTTTCTAGACTTGTATTTGATCATTAGCACCCTTAATAGTAGAGTATTCATGAAACTCTTTTTCATATGGATATTCTAAGTATCCTTGAAATAACAAATTATGATTCTTCTTGAAATAAATGGAGATTTAGAAAACTTAGATTTGATTTCTAAGTATTTTTATACTTATAGTTTTAATTAAAGTTATATTATTTTCTTTATGAAACTAAAGATAGAAGTTTATAAGTTAATATCTATTTTAAGTCATATTTTTATGTAGTGAAAGAGTTAGTTGAAGACAAGTAACGTTTAATTTTGGGGGATTTTGACACGCGTAAAAATAACATACTTTTTTATATAAATTTTATGCTCAATTTTTATGATTTTTAATGATATTACACTTTAAAAGAAGGAATTTTGCATATTTTTGGCTTTAGGTACAAGAAATGGACATTTGGAGAAAATGAAGCAAAAATGGTGCAATTTGGAGCAAAAATAAGCACGAAAAAAAAATTTAACATGACAAATTTCGATATGTTTTTCTATACTTAATCTACTTATATTTCTCACATATTTTTTAATGAAATTACACTTTAAATAAAGGTTAATTTTAAGTTTATTTTTTAGGTATATCTGTTGGGAGCGAAATGCAAGTGAAACGGGGCGAAATAGAGCTGAAATAGAGCAAAATAGTGGAGTTGCTATAGGGTAGAGCCTAAAGCGCCAGAATCTAGAGAACTAGTGCTTGAGGTGCTAGAACTGGCTCTTGAAGCACCAGAGATGATATAAAATGGATTAAGATGGTTTGGGATAAATTCTGAGCGGATTTTGACGCCTCAAAATGATTCAAACCCCTATTAAAGCGATTCAATGCATATAGACACATTAGAAGAACTTTTAATGAAGGGATATGTCACTTGAATGCATGGACATGCCTTTTGGGATTCAAAACGTGTTACTTTTGGAAAGAATTTAGGAGGGAATTTTAAATTCATTTTGTAGGAAAGAAGCCTCTAACAAAAGAGAAGGAAGTCTAAGGAAAAAAAAATGTGTGTGTGGGTGTAACGTGAGAGTGAGAGGAAAGCTTTGGAGACAAGAGAATTTTCTTCTAGTGTCGTAAGAGGATAGGGAAGGTAAGATATTTTATCTTCATTACATATATAGGAGAGAAGTGAGTGTGATTTTACAGAGAGAAAGTGCTTAAAGAGACTTTCTAGAGATTTTCTTTGGAAGGATGTGAGATAAGTTTTGTTCTTTTCCTTCTTTGTTTTGTAAACTTGTTTTTATATATAAAATTTCTTTTATGTCATATCTTTTGCATGAATTTTGAGTAGTCTTCTTTATCCATCTCCCTACAATGAGATATGGGTTTGTGAAGAATTGATTTATTTATACGGTTTTAAATGTCAACAATTTCTGATGATTAAAACTCCGATCTTCATTTATTTTTTTATTTTTTTAATTAAAATGTTAAAATGTGTTGAGAAACATATGATTCGAAAGGGTTATGATTTCTACAACACGGTGACAATCTATTTTCAAATCTGTGGGAGAGGATGTGAAACATGGGTTTGAGTATAATAAATAAGGAAATATACTTTATTGGATGGAACATTGAAGAATTTAAGCTGTCAGATTAAAATCTCCAATTTGGCCAAGTTGATTAGAAACTAAGGCAATATTGTTAGCCGTTAAAAGAGGGAGTAGTAGGAGCTCTAGAGTAGCAACCGGCAACCTCCCAACCTAACAAGTTTTTTAGGGACCAAACTCTATAATAGTCAACATTCTTCAAGCACTTGAAGAAGGGTTAATAATAGGATTCCTCATATTTGTCACAAAATAATTATATTTATATATATATATATATATATATATATATATATATATATATATATATAT
>JXCR01112778.1:62395-79593 GCA_002079205.1 Phalaenopsis hybrid cultivar | reverse complement strand
AAAAAGCGGGAATTTATGCTCAAATATAGTACTTACTTGCGTCAATCCCAAAATTTCAACATCTTCTCCAGTCTTTATTGTTCCTTGCTCAACACGACCAGTTACAACAGTTCCACGCCCCTGTATATATAAAAATCTGATTAACCTGCAAGCACCTTTAAAAATAAATAAATAAAACCGAGAAATACGGATGCAATAGCGCCATATTATATCCTTTCAGTCCCTACTCACATGATTGTTCGTTAATACATTTAACATGCATAATATGCATCTTCTGTTCTACAAACAGCATGAATTCAGAAATACTTTGTTTTTCTTTTTCTTTTTTTTCTTTTTTTTTGAGTCACAAGAGAATGTATTTTATAATATTCATTTATTAATTATCGTTAGTGGCATTTATTTGTCGGAAGGCTTACATACATACCACTCAATTCTTATGTATTTACATATCTAACGCCTAAACTTCAATTTTTGCATAAACGCCACTTTATCTGTCCATAAAAAGTTCTAATTCGCTTTTTAAAAGTTAAAATAGTGGTATTTTCATGTGATTAAAAGATTTGGGTGGTATAAATGTAAAAAGTGAAGTTTAAGTGTTAGATATGTAATATGTAAATGCCCCTTATTTTTCTTAATTGTCTTCATTATAGATCCGTGAGGGACAATGCAAGGTTGGCAATTAGCTGAAAAAATCAAATTAAAACTAAATAAATAAATCCAATTTTATATTTTGTTATTTACACCTACACCATCTAAAATTAATTTCTTTAACCAAATGCTCGATATATGAAGCTCTCATAGTCACTAAAATGCAATTATTTCGAATTAACCTTTGTAGTATAAAAAATTATCTTAACATTCTCATTTCTGTTGCATTGACTAGGTGTGTTGGTGACTTATTTCCCACCCAAGAATTGGATGCATAAAAATATAGATATTTTTTGTGCTGTATGAAAGAGATTTCTAGGATACATTTCCAGTCCCTCTTTGATCATTTGCCTAAACAACCACAGCCATGAGCTACATTCATCTATCACAGACCAAAATTTAAGTGAAGGCACAATATTGGATATAAAGAGAAAAAAATGGGAATGTTTACATGCATATATCTATAAGTATTTACATATCTACACCTATAGTTTGATATTTATATTTATAACACTTTGGAGTTATAAAGTTATGCATGAAAAGGTGTATTTCAATTTTAAAAAGTTAGTAACAGTGGTATTTTTGATGTGATGTTAAAAATTTGAGTGGTATACATAAATATCAAATTTTAAGTGTTAGATATACAAATATATAGGAATTATGTGATAAAAAAATAAAACATGCCTGAATTGAAAAAACGTCTTCAATGGGCATAAGAAAAGGTTTATCAAGCTGACGAATGGGATCGGGTATGTAGTCATCGACCGCATCCATTAATTTTAGAATGGCTTGCTTTCCAATTTCCTCATTTGTGCCCTGCAGTGCAGAGAGAGCTGAACCCCTGATAATTGGAATTTCATCACCGGGGAACTTGTAGAAGCTTAACAACTCTGGCAACAAAAAATTAACAGCAATGAAAGAAGAGCACTTATATTTATCAAAATTACGGATTCACACTTTTTTTTAATATAAGAGCCCGAATGCCACAACAAATTACCACGGAGCTCCATTTCAACGAGCTCTAATAACTCAGGATCATCAACAGCATCAACCTTATTTAGAAAGCACACGAGTGATGGTACACCAACCTATATAGCATAGAAGTAATTGTAAGGTGCCAAGAATATCAAAAATAAAAGGGGGCATTTAAATACATACCACCCAATTCTTATGTATTTACATATCTAACACCTATAATTGATTTTTACACTTACATCACACAAATATTTCATATCACATAAAAAATACCACTATTTAAACTTTTAGAAAGTGGAATACTCCTTTTTATACATAGGTTAAGTGACATATATTTGGAAAATTGAAATTTAGGTGTTAGATTAGTAAATACATAAGAACTGAGAGGTATGCTTGTAAATATTCCAAAATAAAATATTAAAGGGGCATATGCATACAGACCACCAAATTCCTATGTATCTACATATATAACACCTACATTTTTCTTTTTTTAAACCAAATCTTTCATATCACTTCAAAGATATCATTTTTTAAACTTTAAAAATGTGAAATACATATTTTCATGCAGACGGAAAGTGGTATATAAGCAAAAACTAAAGTTTAGGTGTTAGATATGTAAATAAATAGGAATTTAGTGGTACGTATGTAAATCTTAAAATAGCTGTTACCTGCCGAGCAAGAAGAATGTGTTCCTTTGTTTGTGGCATTGGTCCATCAGGTGCAGACACAACAAGAATTCCACCATCCATTTGTGCAGCACCAGTTATCATATTCTGCAATTAGTGATTTGCCAAAAAAAAATTAAGACACTCCACCCTGGAACTTTTGAAGAAATTGCAAAGCAGAAAAACAAAAGGAAACACAATGAATTTGATATGAGAAAAGGAATAGAAATCAAGTAGTTAACTATATAGTTTATAATTTATAGCAGCTAAATATAACAAGCAAAATTCACCAAATACTTTTGGCAGAAATACACCTTTATCCCATAAAGCTTACAACCAGTTTCAATTGAATATAACAAATTTGCAAAAATATGACATGTTTGTATGTGATTTCACCAAGGCTTCTAGAGAAAACTAACAGATCAAACAGGTTTAGACAGTATGCAATCGCCAAAAATTACAAAAAAAAAGACTTGATCTATTGCACCAATTTGTATTTAACAAATTAAGGAAAGTCCAGATCAAATTCCTACCCCAACAATGGATGTATAATCAATTTAAATTTTAAATCAAATATTAAAATCCTGTTTTACAAAATGCAGTATAAGTGGACTAATATTATGCTGACTATACAATGATGGACGTGACGCACAATTACCCGTGCATTATATTAATTCCAGATAAGAAAGCTATAATTAAATTAATTATGGAAATATGAATGTCATTCCATGCAAAGGAATCATATCAAACCTTGAATTCATTAATTGGTTTATTTCATTTATTTTATAAATTTAGATAGTTTGGAGCATGCCCCCTTAAGCCAGGGATGTGTTTTCTATTTTCTAACATTAGGTTGATATGATACGGGGAATCAAACAAACTTGGTCGCAGATAACATTGGGCACTACATTTGTTAAAACTCGGGCACATTTAATTCAATCATATTGCATGGAGCAATCGGAAGCTCCTTCTTAAGTAGTTATTACTTGAGTATGTGGTTATCATTTGCCTGTGCTTTGCTTAGGGTGCTTTATGTGATTTGAGTTCTTTGGTGGTTACTTATAGCTGATAAATAAGAGATGGTTTGTTATTGCTACTTGCAATTTTTCTATTCCGTGGAATTTCTCCTGCAGCAGTTCACCTACTTGACTATACAATTTGCACTTCTTCAAAAAATTGTGGTTTATTTATTTTTATTTTTATTTTTTGCTTCAAAATTGTGGTTTGTATAAAACGAATACTTGAATATGAAAATTAATTTGAATAGTCTCATGGCAATCATAACTACCAATACAGGGATGAGTAGTCTATAAATTCACTATTTGAGCCATGTAATAATACTTTGATTCAATAAAATTTATTTCCAGTTTGTAATATTCTGTGCATAAGATGGCTGTGTGATTCCTTCAAGTGCGATATAAGTGAAGTTATCTAATTGTAAGATAAGTCATCTCCTTATACTAATATAAGGTCTGAATGTTTTACTCCAATAAATTATTTCTTTGACATAATTTCTTATATGTATCTTGTTATGAATTTGCTAGCATTCTAGATTTTGTCTGAATTCAACATAACCGTGATTCTGATTGTGGTAAATTAGCATTTGCTCATTGAATTTGTATGGTCCAAATTTCACATTGATTTCTTCAAATTTAATCTACCGCCCTCATAATCACTAAGTCACATATCAATTCAAAGAGTAGATGAGCAACTACTTAACAAATTACGAACATGTGCACGTTGACTTGAAGCTTTGTGAAATTAAAGCTTCATGCTAAACCCGTAGTAAATCATTTCATTTATAAGCCAAAGCGAATAATGATTCATTGACTCATTTGACGCCTATCATGGCCTCAAGGGAATTTTTCTTTTTATGATATTGGCATACTTCTTTTTGGTCCCTGGTTAAAGTTATTCATAAGTGAGCCTTCCAAAACATTGATGATTAAGTTTAACTAAATCCATAAAAAAATAAAATGGGGATTTACATAACTACAATATAAGACATTCACATGTACATCTCTCACGTTCAAAAAATAATATTTACTGATATAATACCTAAAAAACTTCAACACCAAAAGATACCGCACCATTAACCTTCATCCATGTCCCCATTTTGTCCCAAATATAAGACATACCTACAATATAAGACATTCAAATTTACATCTCTCACGTCCAAAAACTAATATTTACTGATATAACACCTAAAAGACTTTAAAACCAAAAGATACTGCACCATTAACCTTCGTCCATGTCCCCATTTTGTCCCCAATAACTTCTTCAGGTAGAGAAAGAAACAGAAAATTGAAACTTTTAGAAAAAGATTTAAGAGCTGGGTCTTGGTCTGCTAGTTCAATTTTGTCCATTTCACTCTCAGCCACTGCCCCTTGAGCTCCATCAAATCCCTGCTCCCCCTCTTCTCCTCTAATCGCATGCCACTAGCATCCCAGCCAACTTTGATATGCAAGGCACCACACTTAACCCTAGCCCTTGCTCCTTTCGGATGACAAGAACAAAATACCACCCTCGTCCCCCATCTCCAATGATCCCTCTAGCATCATTACCCCTTGAACTACAACACAAAATCAAATCAAGCAAGTAGCTCATCCCAAATATCTATTTGCGATGCATAAAACTCTTTTTCTGCCACAAATGTTGTCTCTCACATTTTCCCAACCAAGATATAGAAGAAAACAGAAACAAACAACTAACTATCTACCTTCGAGACAAAAACAAGTTTCCTCCATGCAAGTTTTCTCAAACGACAAGAAGACATCCATAGGTGAGCTGGTGCTTTCTATTACCTCGTTCTTTTTTTCATCTAGCAATACAGATAGAGCTATGAGCGTAAGGGAAATAAAGATTTCATGAGTCAACGGAGTATTATTTTTAAGGTGCTAAAAATATTTTGGTTGTTATATTAATATATATTAGATTTGAGCTGGGAGATATGTAAACATGTGAGTTTTATGTGGTATGTGTTGACCTCATTTTTGAGGTCATTTCCTTTTCTAGGGTCTTAGGATCTAGCTCTAGGAGTTCCTATTGACCATCTTAGAAAACTAGAATTGAGACTCACCCTTCTAGATATTCCAATCACTTCCTTTTTTTTCTTTGATGTCTAGCATTTTTGGCACAAGACCATCGTCTTATGAACGAGCGGTTATGGACTATTTTGCGAAGATTCAAGGGAAATGTTCCAAATAGGACTTCAAGCCTTAGGAAGACATCGTCACGACTCTCTTTCGTCACATAAACACGCTAGATGCACAAAGTTCACAAAATTGCACGAAATCGGACATCAATTAAGTCTAAAGGACGGTGAAAATGCGAACTTCTCCGGATGACCTCCGACGACAAAATGGACTGCGTCAACGCGTCCGGGATACCAATTTTGATAAGAAAGGACACCCATATTGTCATATTTTCGACACGAGAAAATTGGCACGCAAATCGATGAATTCGTCAAAGCAACCTTTGACGGTAAACTGAACTGCGCCGGAGCGTCCGGAATGTCGAAATTACCCAAAAGGAGTGTCCAATTTGCAATTATTTCACATGAATTAAAATGTGTAAATTAACTCTTTTAATTTAAAAATTAAGTTTTTTTAATACTTATATTACTTTAATTATATAATTATAACACCTAAATCTTATTCACCTAACCCGCAGCATTTGTTTTCCTCTCCCTCGACCGAGAGCTGCTCGGGGGTGCCGTGCCCTAGCTACCGCAATTTCGTTTGGGCGTGGATCGATCCAGCAATGTCAAGGCTCGCCGAGCCCGAGCTTCTTCTCCTTTCCTCTGTCATTCGCATTCGCGGCTCGTCTCCTCGAGTTCCTCTCGACCGAGCAGCCCTCCAACGGTGGAACTCCACCTGGCCGACCATTCCTCTGCCCTAGGCTGCATTTCCTCTTGCCTTAAATCTTTTTCATCCTCTCTCTTTACCTGATTTGCTGGCTAGAGAGGCTGGTAGGTGGCTGCTCTTCTCCTTTCTTTGCTATAAAAACCCCACTTGGAGAGGGTTTTGATTTTTAGCCGAATTTTATTTTGAGTGGGGGAGGTGCTGCCATTTTTGTGTCTCGTTTCTTCATTCTGTGTGTGTATTTGAGGCTCTGAGAAGCCGTTGCAATCTCTCGGGCAAAGCTTGAAGGAGAGGTTTTGGCTGAAAATTGAAAAGGAAAGGGGAAAGTGCTGTCATTTTCTTTTTTTTGGATTCTTTGGCTGTTTCTTCTTAAGTAGCTTAATATTCTTGGGTGTTGCTCTTTTCTCGTNTGCAATCTCTCGGGCAAAGCTTGAAGGAGGGGTTTTGGCTGAAAATTGAAAAGGAAAGGGGGAAGTGCTGCCATTTTCTTTTTTTTGGATTCTCTGGCTGTTTCTTCTTAAGTGGCTTGGTATCCTTGGGTGCAGCTCTTTTCTCGTTCTTCTCTTGAAAAAAAAAAAAATCAAGCAAGGTATCCCTTCCTCCCTTAGCTATTCATTACTATGGTTTGTTGACTTGGTTGCTTGTTCTAACTTCAATATTTCTTAAAAAAAAAAGAGGAGAAGGATGTTTGGTGAAACTTGTAGTTTGCACATAGAATGGTAGTTGGGATTTCCCCTTTTGGCTCCATATTTGGAAAAATTATTCCATACGGATTGGGCACCGCATGCAGCTTGCGTGCGGTGTCCGATCCGGACAGTAAATCACCTGATTTACGGTCCTGATGTATTTCAGTAGGCCTCACCTAAAATTTTTTATTTTTCTTTTAAAAAGACGGAAATAATCTTGGCCGTAGATCACCGTGATCTACGGCCAAGATCGAACACTGCATGCAGCTGCATGCAGACNGGAAAGACACTTAATTGAGATTAGACACTTTAGGACACTTCAAGTTTAACCTAAAGTGCAGACATCCTAAATCTTAGAAGCATAACTTAACAGATAGTTTATCATCCTAATTTTCAAATGACCCTAAGAAATCCAAACATCTAACCTCAGTTTGGGAGATAAATAGGACACTAGGCACGATGGTGCACTAGATTGTGACCATGACTGATTTAATTAAATCAAATAATGAAATTCTTACCTTAACTTGACCAAAACTGAAACTCAATGCTCCGGGATTTGAATTTGTCCTACACTTAAATCCTACTAGCAATTGGGGACATTCCAATATCACATATAAATTTCTTATTCTTGGTCATTTATTTGTGATATGATATTTCATTTTATTTGTTTATCTTTTCTCTGTGATTTACCTGTTTCTGTTAAGTCTTTTTCAGGTCATAATTTTTTTTTTTACACAACGCATAATAGCTAAATTTAAAGGAGCAATGAACCTCTCAGGTGTACAGGTTTAATTTATATTACAACACTTTATTTTAAAGCATGTTATATTGTTTTCATAGCCAATTATACCGCTTCCCCAGCTGTTATACTACTCTTTACAGCACGTTATGCTCTTCTTTCAGTATGTTATATTGTATTTTCTCTTTACTGTACAGTACATTGTTATTGTTCTTTCACATTGCATGATTAGCTACTTTCATACACTATGCCTTAGTTTAGGATAACCTAGTGGTTAGGAGCATATTCAAAACTAAAACTAAAACTAAACCAGGAGGTGCTACTAGGAGAAGTTTGGAGCGAATAGCNAAAAATATATTTGGAGCTCATTTATTTCATCTCTTGCTGCCTTTTAATAGAAAACATGCTGAAAATTATTTTATGAGTTGGTAAATTACATTTGGGGCTCCCATTTTGCTTCCCTTGCTGCCCCTTATTGAAATATATGCTGGAAATCATTTTTCAAAGTTGGAAAATCACATTTGGGGCTCACACCATGCTTTTCTTGTTGTNATATATTTGGAGCTCATTTATTTCATCTCTTGCTGCCCTTTAATAGAAAACATGCTGAAAATTATTTTATGATTGGTAAATTACATTTGGGGCTCCCATTTTCCTTCCTTTGCTGCCCCTTATTGAAATATATGCTGAAAATCATTTTTCAAAGTTGGAAAATCACATTTGGGGCTCACACCATGCTTTTCTTGTTGCCCCCTTGATAGAAAACATGCTGGAAATCGCTTTTCAAAGTTGGAAAATTATGTTTAGGGATCACATCTTAGCTTAATTTGTTGCCCTCCGCTGTTGGAACATATGCTGAAATATATCTTGATGTTGGAAATTATATTTGGGGCTTATCTTGCTTCTTTTATTACCCCGTTTGTTGTAATACATGCTGAAGTCATTTCAAAAGTTGGAAAATCATGTTTTTTGGCTCAATTTTGTCTCCTTGTGGGAGGGGCTTGGTTATGGCTTCATCAAATTTTGTTTAAAAGACCCTATTTTAGTTCATTTAATGAGATCGGGTTCACCTTCTTGTTGGATAAAATGTTGGCTGAAAATATACTTATATTAAATGGAGATTTGGTTTTGATTCTTTTGAAGTTTTTTGCCTTCGTTTTGAGCTGAATTAATTGGCTCAGTTTGGAGTTTTCTACCTTCGTTTTTTAGCTGAATTAATTGGCTCGGTTTGGGGTTTTCTGCCTTCGTTTTTTAGCTAAATTGATTGGCTCGATTTGGGGTTTTCTGCCTTCGTTTTTTAGCTGAATTAATTGGCTCGGTTTGGGGTTTTTTGCCTTCGTTTTTTTTAGCNGTTTGGAGTTTTCTGCCTTCGTTTTTTAGCTGAATTAATTGGCTCGGTTTGGGGTTTTCTGCCTTCGTTTTTTAGCTGAATTGATTGGCTCGATTTGGGGTTTTCTGCCTTCGTTTTTTTTTTTAGTTGAATCAATTGACTTAGTTTGGAGTTTTCTGCATTCGTTTTTTGAGTTGAATTAACTGACTCGGTTCGGGATTTCCTACCATTGCTTTAAAACTGGTTTATTTGGGACTGGTTTGGTGGCATTTTATCTCTCTTTTTGGCTTTACCCGTGAGCTTGTTTGGGTTTGTTTGGAGCTGGTTTTGTGACTTGTGAAATAAAAAAAGTTTATATAATTTCATTTTTGAAGAAAGTATGGGATTGATATAAATTTAATTCAATAGGGGTTCGAAAATGTGCAAAAATTGACATTTGGAAATGATATCCTCCTCGGGATTGATCCGATCATTTTCCTTTTAACGAATTTAAATGTTTTAGACCAATACATTCATGAGTTTTATTGATTTAAATTAGTTTTTAAAAAAAAATGGATCGGTCTACTTTCTCGTTCGTTTTGTTTNATAATTTCATTTTTGAAGAAAGTATGGGATTGATATAAATTTAATTCAATAGGGGTTCGAAAATGTGCAAAATTGACATTTGGAAATGATATCCTCCTCGGGATTGATCCGATTATTTTCCTTTTAACGAATTTAAATATTTTAGACCAATACATTCATGAGTTTTATTGATTTAAATTAGTTTTAAAAAAAATGGATCGGTCTACTTTCTCGTTCGTTTTGTTTTTTTTCTTTTTTTTAACGGTCAAGTTAAAAATGAGAATTTCCGATTTAATTATATTCAAAAATGATTTATAATCTCAAGGGAAATATGAGGAAAAGAGAAAATGAGAGAAAATTAAAATTGAAATTTGAATTTTTTGGATGATAAAATCTAAATAGGAGATACGATGGCGAACAATCCATCTTTTCTTTTACATAAAGAAATAGGAATTGCAAATTGGAAGACTAGTTGGAATCTGAAGAAATGAGAATTTAGATAACCATTGAGAGATTAGTGGAATTGCNAGAGAAAATGAGAGAAAATTAAAATTGAAATTTGAATTTTTTGGATGATAAAATCTAAATAGGAGATACGATAGCGAACAATCCACCTTTTCTTTTACATAAAGAAATAGGAATTGCAAATTGGATTGAGAGATTAGTGGAATTGCACTTAGATCCCTTAAGCTTTCAATCAATTTAAAATTCAATTCCTTTAACTAGGATTGAAGCACAACTCACAACTCTTTTATCAAAACTATGAGTTTACTCCTAGGTTTTAGGAGTCTGATAGCAAGCTAAGCTGGATCTATAGATGTTTGAGGGTTAGTGGAAAGACACTTAATTGAGATTAGACACTTTAGGACACTTCAAGTTTAACATAAAGTGCAGATATCCTAAATCTTAGAAGCATAACTTAAGAGATAGTTTATCATCCTAATTTTCAAATGACTCTAAGAAATCCAAACATCTAACCTCAGTTTGGGAGATAAATAGGACACTAGGCACGATGGTGCACTAGATTGTGACCATGACTGATTTAATTAAATCAAATAATAAAATTCTTACCTTAACTTGACCAAAACTGAAACTCAATGCTCCGGGATTTGAGTTTGTCCTACACTTAAATCCTCCTAGCAATTGGGGACATTCCAATATCACATATAAATTTCCTATTCTTAGTCCTTTATTTGTGATATGATATTTCATTTTATTTATTTATCTTTTCTCTGTGATTTACCTGTTTCTGTTAAGTCTTTTTCAGGTCATAATTTTCTCTTTTACACAGCGCATAATAGCTAAATTTAAAGGAGCAATGAACCTCTCAGGTGTACAGGTTTAATTTATATTACAACACTTTATTTTAAAGCATGTTATATTGTTTTCATAGCCAGTTATACCGCTTCCACAGCTGTTATACTACTTTTTACAGCATGTTATGCTCTTCTTTCAGTATGTTATATTGTATTTTCTCTTTACTGTACAGTACATTGTTATTGTTCTTTCACATTGCATGCTTAGTTACTTTGATACACTATGTCTTAGTTTAGGATAACCTAGTGGTTAGGAGCATATTCAAAACTAAAACTAAACCAGGATGTGCTACTAGGAGAAGTTTGGAGCGAATAGCATGGGCAGCGCGACGATGAACAACTTCCAGGTGGATCTGCAACAGCAAAACATCTTCATATTACATAAACACATTCACATCACCTATCACTTTCTTTCGTTTAAATAACAACTCATAGGATCATTTTTTTAAGTTTTCTGCACAACTCTGTTGTGTAATTATAAGTCATAATGTTCCGAGGTTACCGTTCGGTACGGTGTAAATCTTCATGTCTTTTTAGGCTATTTGCACAGTCCTACATTGTGCAAACATAAGTCCTAAATCAAATTAAATCGTTTCAAAAGACAAAGTCAAACAATAGGATAGTTGGGACATCTTCGGGGTTTCTCCTGTATCTGTGACGTCCCCTACTCTTCTTCCCTCTGGATTCTTTAAATAATTGTTTCCATTTTGAGTCATTTCTATTTAATTTTCCCATGTCCAATCTCGTGAAAACCTAAACTTTCANATCTTCATGTCTTTTTAGGCTATTTGCACAGTCCTACATTGTGCAAACATAAGTCCTAAATCAAATTAAATCATTTCAAAAGACAAAGTCAAACAATAGGATAGTTGGGACATCTCCGGGGTTTCTACTGTATCTGTGACGTCCCCTACTCTTCTTCCCTCTGGATTCTTTAAATAATTGTTTCCATTTTGAGTCATTTCTATTTAATTTTCCCATGTCCAATCTCGTAAAAACCTACTTTAAAATCTTGAAAACAAACCACCTAATCTTAATCGAGAGTTTTCTTAAATGACTCCCAGTTATTTAAGATATAATTAACTATAGGGGTTTGCCTATATAGAGAACCAGGAACCCAGATAAAAGAAACCTTATCTAATCCTCGTATTAGGTATGGGAAATTGTCGGCAAATAAGACAATTTCGCAGATCGAACGGATGTCACAAACTCTTTAGACTAGGTGATTGAATCCCTATTACAAGTGATATTTATCCTTCGGGATAAGTGTTTTACTTGTAGTATCGTATTCACTCATCTAAATTATTTAAAATGTGAGACCCGTTTGGTTTCACCTATTTTAAATTAAAATGTGACTTTTAAAATAAAAAATGGGTTATATTCATATTTCAATTATTTTTAAAATCACGAAATTATTACTTTTTTTCAAATCATAAAGTTATTTGAAGTTATAAAGTTAAATTAAATAAATGATTTTAAAGATAAGATAAAAAAAAACGGACGACAGTATGCATGTAAATCCCTCCCCCCCCAACACCACAAATCAAAAAAATCCACGGCAGAGTCGCCAGAATTTGTCGGACATTTTTTTTTTATTTAAAACTTCATTATATGAAAAAGTGATGATTTTGTGATTTTGAAAATAATTTAAATATAAATATAATTTTTTTTTAAGTAACATTTTAATTTTAATATAGGTGAGACCAAACGGGTCTCACATTTTAAATAATTTAGATAATTGAATACAATACTACAGGTAATACACTTATCCCAAAGAAATAAATGTATCACTTGTAATAGAAATTTAATCACTTAGACTAAAGAATTTGTGATTAGCATTTTGGTCTGCGAAATATTTTTATAAAAAGATCAACAAGTTCTCCTATCTAACATAAAAAATTAGATAGGGTTTATTTTATTTGGGTTCCTGGTTCCCTATAGAGGCAAACCCCTGTAGTTAATTACATCTTAAATGACCGAAGTCACCTAAGAAAACTCTCGATTAAAATCATGTGGTTTTGCCTTCAAGATTTCAAAATTTAAGTTTCCACGATTGGACATAGAAAAATCAAATGGGAATGACTCAAAATATGAACAATTATTTAAGGAATTTGAATGGAAGAAAGTAGGGGATATCACTGATCTAGAGAAAACTCCGGTGATGTCCCAACTATCCTATTGTTCAGCTTTATGTCTTTTTAAATGATTTAATTTGATATTTCAATCCTGCAAATTATTTAAGATTTAAGACTTATGTTTGCACAATGTCGGAATATGCAAATAGNGTCGGCAAATAAGACAATTTCGCAGATCGAACGGATGTCACAAACTCTTTAGACTAGGTGATTGAATCCCTACTACAAGTGATATTTATCCTTCGGGATAAGTGTTTTACTTGTAGTATCGTATTCACTCATCTAAACTATTTAAAATGTGAGACCCGTTTGATCTCACCTATTTTAAATTAAAATGTTACTTTTAAAATAAAAAAATGGGTTATATTCATATTTCAATTATTTTTAAGATCACGAAATTATTACTTTTTTCAAATCATAAAGTTATTTAAAGTTATAAAGTTAAATTAAATAAATGATTTTAAAGATAAGATAAAAAAAACGGACGACAGTATGCATGTAAATCCCTCCCCCCCAACACCACAAATCAAAAAAATCAACGGCAGAGTCGCCAGATTTTGTCGGCCGTTTTTTTTTATTTAAAACTTCATTATATGAAAAAGTGATGATTTTGTGATTTTGAAAATAATTTAAATATAAATATAATTTTTTTAAGTAACATTTTAATTTTAATATAGGTGAGACCAAACGGGTCTCACATTTTAAATAATTTAGATAATTGAATACAATACTACAGGTAATACACTTATCCCAAAGAAATAAATGTATCACTTGTAATAGAAATTTAATCACTTAGACTAAAGAATTTGTGACATCCATTTTGGTCTGCGAAATATTTTTATAAAAAGATCAACAAGTTCTCATATCTAACATAAAAAATTAGATAGAGTTTATTTTATCTGGGATCCTGGTTCCCTATAGAGGCAAGCCCCTGTAGTTAATTACATCTTAAATGACTGAAGTCACCTAAGAAAACTCTCGATTAAGATTATGTGGTTTTGCCTTCAAGATTTCAAAATTTAATTTCCACGATTAGACATAAGAAAATCAAATGAGAATGACTCAAAATAGGAACAATTATTTAAGAAATTTGAATGGAAGAAAAGTAGGGGATATCACTGATCTAAAGAAAACTCTGGTGATGTCCCAACTATCATATTGTTCAGCTTTATGTCTTTTTAAATGACTTAATTTTATATTTCAATCCTGCAAATTATTTAAGATTTAAGACTTATGTTTGCACAATGTCGGAATGTGCAAATAACCTAAAAAGACAGGAGGATTTACACCGTACCGAACGGTAACCACGGAATCCTAATGCGTTAGGACTTATAATTACACTACAGAGTTGTGTAAAAAACCTAAATAAATAATCCTATGAAAGTGATAGGTGATGTGAATGTGTTTTGCTGCTGCAGATTCATCTTGAAGTTATCCCTTGTCGTGCTGCCCACGATGTTTGCTCTGAGCCTCTCGTAGTAGCACCTCCTGATTTAGTTTTAGTTTTGAAAATACACCTAACCACTAGATTATCCTAAACTAAGGCATAGTGTATCAAAGTAACTAAGCATGCAGTGTGAAAGAACAATAACAATGTACTGTACAGTAAAGAGAAAGACAATATAACATACTGAAAGAAGAGCATAACGTGTTGTAAAGAGTAGTATAAAATGTTGGGGAAGCCGTATAACAGGCTATGAAAACAATATAACATGTTTTAAAATAAACACCTAAGAGGTTCATTGCTCTTTTAAATTTAGCTATTATGCGCTGTGTAAAAGAGAAAAGTATGATTTGAAAAAGACTTAACAGAAACAGGTAAATCGCAGAGAAAAGATTAAACAAATAAAATGAAATAACATATCACATATAAAGAACCAAGAATATGAAATTTATATGTGATAATGGAATGTCCCCAATTGCCAGGAGAATTTAAGTGTAGGATAAACTCAAATTCCGTAGCATTGAATTCAGTTTTGGTCAAGTTAAGGTAAGAATTTTATTATTTGATTTAATTAAATCAGTCATGAGTCACAATCTAGTGCACCCTCATGCCTAGTGTCTTAATTATCTCCCAAACTGAGGTTAGATGTTTAGATTTCTTAGAGTCATTTGAAAATTAGGATGATAAACTATCTCTTAAGTTGCGCTTCTAAGATCTAGGATGCCTGTACTTTAGGTTAAACTTGAAGTGTCCTAAAGTGTCTAATCTCAATTAAGTGTCTTTCCACTAACCCTCAAACATCTATAGATCCAGCTTAGCTCGCTATCAGGCTCCTAAAACCTAGGGTAAACTCATAGTTTTGGCAAAAGAGTTGTGAGTTGTGCTTCAATCCTAGTTAAAGAAATTGGATTTTAAATTGATTCAAAACTTCAAGGATCTAAGTGCAAGTTCACTAATCTCTCAATCGTTATCTAAATTCTTATTTCTTCCGATTTCAACTAGTCTTCCAATTTGCAATTCCTTTTTCTTTATGTAAAAGAAAATGTGAATTGTTCGCTACCCTATCTCCTCTTTAGATTTTATCATCCAAAAAATTCAAATTTCAATTTTAATTTTCTCTCATTTTCTCTTTCCCTCATATTTCCCTTGAGATTATAAATCATTTCTGAATATAATTAAATCGAAAATTCTCATTATTAACTTCACCGTTAAAAAAAAGAAAAAAAAACAAAACGAACGAGAAAGTAGACCGATCTATTTTTTTTAAAAACCAATTTAAATCAATAAAACTCATGAATATATCGGTCTAAAACATTTAAATTCGTTAAAAGGAAAATGATAGAATCAATCCCGAGGAGGATATCCTTTCTAAATATCAATTTTGCGCATTTACAAACCCCTATTGAATTAAATTTATATCAATCCCATACCTTCTTCAAAAATGAAATTATATAAACTTTTTTTATTTCACAAATCACCAAACCAGCTCCAAATAAACCCAAACAAGCTCACGGGTAAAGCCAAAAAGAAAGATAAAATGCCACCAAACCAGCCCCAAATAAACCAGTTTTAAAGCAATGGTAGGAAATTCTGAACCGAGCCAGTTAATTCAACTCAAAAAACGAAGGCAGAAAACTCCAAACCAGGTCAATTGATTCAGCTAAAAAAAAACGAAGGCAGAAAACCCCAAACGGAGTCAATTAATTCAGCTCAAAAACGAAGACAGAAAACCCCAAATCGAGCCAATTAATTCAGCCCAAAAACGAAGGCAGAAAACCCCAAACTGAGCCAATTAATTCAGCTCAAAAAGAAGGCAGAAAACTCCAAAAGAATCAAAACCAAATCTCCATTTAATATAGGTATATTTTCAGCCAACATTTAATCCAACAAGAAGGTAAACCCGATCTCATTAAATGAACTAAAATAATGTCTTTTAAACAAAATTTCATGAAGTCATAACCAAGCCCCTCCCACAAGGAGACAAAATTGAGCCCAAAAACATGCTTTTTCAACTTTTGAAATGACTTCAGCATGAATTCCAACAAACAGGGTAATAAAAAAAGCAAGATAAGCCCCAAATATAATTTCCAACATCAAGAAATATTTCAGCATATGTTCCAACAGCGGAGGGCAACAAATTAAGCTAAGATGTGATCCCTAAACATAATTTTGCAACTTTGAAAAGCGATTTCCAGTATGTTTTCCATCAAGGGGGCAAAAAGAAAAGCAAGGTGTGAGCCCTAAATGTGATTTTCCAACTTTGAAAAATGATTTCCAGCATATATTCCAATAAGGGGCAGCAAGGGAAGCAAAATGGGAGCCCCAAATGTAATTTACCGACTCNAAGAAAGTGCAATTAACATTTATTCATGTAGTAAAGAAAAAAGGGATTCCTTTTTTATTTTTTTTGAGCTTGAGCTTTCATATGGATACATTTGAGCTTATATTTTATATTCCTATTACTCCACTTTTGCTGCAATATGTGTTGAAAATTGCTTTGTGAGATAACCACGTGTATTTAGTGGTTCATTTCATGTTTCTCATACTCACCCTTTTGCTGGAATACATGTTGAAATTGTTTTATATGTTAGAAAAATTACATTTGGGACTCCCATTATGCTTCCCTTGCTGCCCCTTATTGAAATATATGCTGGAAGTTTATTTTTAAATGCTGGAAGTTACATTTGGGGCTCACATTTTGCTTTTCTTGTTGCCCCCTTTATGGGAAACATGCTGGAAATTATGTTTATGAGCTGGAAAAATATATTTGGAGCTCATTTATTTCATCTCTTGCTGCCCTTTAATAGAAAACATGCTGAAAATTATTTTATGA
>JXCR01112778.1:0-17015 GCA_002079205.1 Phalaenopsis hybrid cultivar | reverse complement strand
AAACTTAAGAGATAGTTTATCATCCTAATTTTCAAATGACCCTAAGAAATCCAAACATCTAACCTCAGTTTGGGAGATAAGTAGGACACTAGACACGAGGGTGCACTAGATTGTGACTCATGACTGATTTAATTAAATCAAATAATGAAATTCTTACCTTAACTTGACCAAAACTGAAACTCAATGCTCCGGGATTTGAGTTTGTCCTACACTTAAATCCTCCTGGCAATTGAGGACATTCCAATATCACATATAAATTTCCTATTCTTTGTTTTTTATTTGTGATATGGTATTTCATTTTATTTGTTTATCTTTTCTCTGTGATTTACCTGTTTCTGTTAAGACTTTTTCAGGTCATACTTTCCTCTTTTACACAACGCATAATAGCTAAATTTAAAGAAGCAATGAACCTCTCAGGTGTACAGGTTTAATTTATATTACAACATTTTATTTTAAAGCATGTTATATTGTTTTCATAGTCTGTTATACTGCTTCCCCGGCATGTTATACTACTTTTTACAGCATGTTATGCTCTTCTTTCAGTATATTATATTGTATTTTCTCTTTAGTGTACAGTACATTGTTATTGTTCTTTCACACTGCATGCTTAGTTACTTTGATACACTATGTCTTAGTTTAGGATAACCTAGTAGTTAGGAGCATGTTCAAAACTAAAACTAAACCAGGAGGTGCTACTACAAGAAGTTTGGAGCGAATAGTATGGGCAGCGCGACGAGGAACAACTTCCAGGTGGATCTGCAACAGCAAAACATCTTCATATTACATAAACACATTCACATCACCTATCACTTTATTTAGTTTAAATAACAACTCATAGGATCATTTCTTTAGGCTTTCTGCACAACTCTGTTGTGTAATTATAAGTCCTAACGCATTAGGATTCTGAGGTTACCGTTCAGTACGGTGTAAATCTCCATGTCTTTTAGGCTATTTGCACAGTCCTACATTGTGCAAACATAAGTCATAAATCTTAAATAATTTGCAAGATTGAAATATCAAATTAAATCATTTCAAAAGACATAAAGTCAAACAATAGGATAGTTGGGACATCTCCGGGGTTTCTCCTGGATCTGTGACGTCCCCTACTCTTCTTCCCTCTAGATTCCTTAAATAATTGTTCCCATTTTGAGTCATTTCATTTGATTTTCTTCCTTCCTTTGAATTCTTTGAATAATTGTTCACATTTTGAACCATTCCCATTTGATTTTTTCATGTCCAATCGTGAAAACCTAAACTTTAAAATCTTGAAAACAAAACCACCTGATCTTAATCGAGAGTTTTCTTAAATGACTCCCAGTTATTTAAGATATAATTAACTATAGGGGTTTGCCTCTATAGAGAACCAGGAACCCAGATAAAATAAACATTATCTAATCCTCGTATTAGGTAGGGGAATTTGTCGGCAAATAAGACAATTTCGCAGACCGAACGGATGTCACAAACTCTTTAGTTTGNTAAAGGTTTGCCTCTATAGAGAACCAGGAACCCAGATAAAATAAACATTATCTAATCCTCGTATTAGGTAGGAGAATTTGTCGGCAAATAAGACAATTTCGCAGACCGAACGGATGTCACAAACTCTTTAGTCTGGGTGATTGAATCCCTATTACAAGTGATATTTATCTTTCGGGATAAGTGTTTTACTTGTACTATCGTATTCACTCGTCTAAACTATTTAAAATGTGAGACCCGTTTGGTCTCACCTATTTTAAATTAAAATGTTACTTTTAAAATAAAAAAGGGGGTTATATTCATATTTCAATTATTTTTAAAATCACGAAATTATTACCTTTTTCAAATCATAAAGTTATTTGAAGTTATAAAGTTAAATTAAATAAAAGATTTTAAAGATAAAATTTAAAAAAAAAACGGCCGACAGTATGCACGTAAATCACTCCCCTCCAACACCACAAATCNGATAAGTGTTTTACTTGTAGTATCGTATTCACTCGTCTAAACTATTTAAAATGTGAGACCCATTTGGTCTCACCTATTTTAAATTAAAATGTTACTTTTAAAATAAAAAAGGGGTTATATACATATTTCAATTATTTTAAAATCACGAAATTATTACCTTTTTCAAATCATAAAGTCATTTGAAGTTATAAAGTTAAATTAAATAAAAGATTTTAAAGATAAAATAAAAAAACGGCCGACAGTATGCATGTAAATCCCTCCCCCCCAACATCACAAATCAANTCATTTTTCTTTTAACGAATTTAAATGTTTTAGACTGATACATTCATGAGTTTTATTAATTTAAATTGGTTTTTAAAAAAAATGGATCGGTTTACTTTCTCGTTCGTTTTGTTTTTTTTTTTCTTTTTTTTTAACGGTCAAGTTAAAAATGGGAATTTCATATTTAATTGTATTCAGAAATGATATATAATCTCAAGGGAAATATGAGGGAAAGAGAAAATGAGAGAAAATTAAAATTGAAATTTGAATTTTTTGGATGATAAAATCTAAAGAGAAGATAGTGTAGCGAACAATCCTCTTTTTCTTTTACATAAAGAAAAAGAAATTGCAAATTGGAAGACTAGTTGGAATCGGAAGAAATGAGAATTTAAATAACGATTGAGAGATTAGTGGACTTCCACTTAGATCCCTTAAGTTTTGAATCAATTTAAAATCAAATTCCTTTAACTAGGATTGAAGCACAACTCACAATTCTTTTGTANATCTCCTAGTTGGGGAAACAACTTATGCCCTCCCAACTCAAAATTATTCAAGGGAGATGAAATTGTCTGGCGCACAATGGCCAACTATCCGCGGTCGACATAAATATTAAGGGCCACCACAAATTTGATCCAAAGTCTCCATGCAAAACAATGGTGTGCTACGATTATAAATTAATTCAAGGAAGTAAGACAAGCTCCTGCTACCATAAATAGGCGTCAGGTTAATCAATATAATTTTAGTCGTATGAAAACAACTTTCCAATCTATTAAACACAAATCAAGAGTCAAAATTTAGATAACAAACAATTATTGGCCACAAAGAAAGGTGGCATGAATATATTACACAAGCATATGCTCCATGAAGATATACTAGCACTACGTGTGCCAAAGTTAATAAGCTAAATATAAGAAAGAAAATAATGTCAATCCTAAAATAATCATTATTGTAAAAAAATCATATTTAATGTGCATATGTAGTCTCATCATCATCAAACTTTACCTCAAGTACTCAGGGTCAACATTAGCCTTCATGAACCTTGTATTCCATTCATTCCTACTAAGAGATGTTTGAGGTTTCAAATCAATTCTTCAAAAAGCATGCATATAAAACTCGTTCTATGTTACCTTAGGCTTACCTTTATTATTAATCCTCCAATATTAATTTTATCTACTTACCAAATTGGTAAAATTTCTACCCTTCGTTATAAATGTGTCCAAATCACATCAATATATTTTCAATCACCTCATCTTCAATAGATGTCAATCCAATTATATACTTGATTCAAAAAACCAAAATTATGAAGTTCTATCAAGGACATTGAATTTCAGTGGTCCCTTCAACAAATACTTTGCCAATAATGCATAATAAAACATAGCATAAAATCCTACCTTCCCCACCATTATTAGTTCTGTAACTCTAATTCCCCCACCCATATAAATATTTTCCCTCGTAGCACCCAAATTCATTTCTTTTTGTTATGTGACAATGGGGACCCCACCCATGCTTACAAAATAGACCATCTAACACAATTAACACTTCAAAAGATACAAAATACAATACATTTTCAATCACAATGTCAATGTGATGCATTTAAAAATAAAATGAATTGACAATTGAATTAAAAAGGACCTAGCAATATATTGTTTTGATGGTTGATTTTGCTTTCTTTACTATTAAGCAAGAGTAAGAGTAAAAGGAAATGAACTGCAGCAATTTCCCTAAAAATTAACTTATAATAAAATAACTTTTATAGGTGCAAAGTTATGACTAGCAAAAAAAGAGTCTTTCCAGCTAGTTTTCAACACCTTTAAGTTAAAAATAGGTTCCATGTCCTTCAAAATATTCATCAAAAGTACAAAAACGTTCGCCATAAATTGCACGCCTGGCCCTTTTATTCTTTTAAATGTCTACAATGTTGAAATTTAAAACTTCTTAAATAGCTGAGTTCCCAATTAAAACTTATGCACTTGCTTAAAACATTCCTAATCATAGTATCCCACGTGAAAAGGATTACCATTCAAGGAATATCAAAATGATAGTTGACCGAGTTAAAGTCAACATAAAAATGTATCAACTTACTTTGACATAATCTGCATGTCCAGGGCAGTCTACGTGAGCATAATGCCTTTTACTTGTCTCATATTCTACATGGGCCTGCAAAATCAATCTAATATTTACAGGACTCAGGCAGCATAGTTTGAAATTCAAAAACATAATTTAAAAAAAAAATCTCTGCCTATATATGCTCGAGTATATATAAAAAAGAAGATTTACATGGATTCCACCCAATTCCTACGTATTTACATATCTAAAACCTAAATTTCATTTTTTACATATATGCCACCTTACCTATGCATGAAAAGTTGTATTTCACCTTTTAAAAGTTAAAATGGTGGCATTTTCATGTGGTGTGAAAGATTAAGGTGGTATAAATGTAAAAAAATAAGTTTAGAATTTAGAAATGTACATACATAAGAATTAGGTGGTATGTATGTAAATACCCCTATAAAGAATTACATATTCTTACCGTGGCAATGGTGATTCCTCTAGCTTTCTCCTCAGGAGCCTTATCAATTTCATCAAAAGCAACAGCTTTAGCTTTTCCTTCTTCAGCTAATACCTAAGCAAGAAAATAAAGCTTTACCATCATGATAATGCAGATCTTTCATGCACATAAAATAATGAACTTTTCAAATGGAGACGAAAATGAAATAACAAATCACGAACAAATCATTTCAAACAAAATTAAACCTTAGTTATTGCTGCTGTCAGAGTAGTTTTCCCATGATCAACATGCCCAATAGTCCCAACGTTTACATGCGGCTTCCTACAAAAGCAAAAAAAGAAGAAACAGTTCATATTCTAAGTAGAATGCATGCCCATGTTTACCTTATGTCATTTAAACTTCAGCACTGACAAAAACATACATGAGAACATGAGCCTCCAAAATTGAGGACTCTCATGCCTGATTCAAATTAAAATGCTATTATTAAAATAAACTCTACTGGAACAGAGCGTCCCCATTCTGGATGCACTTACCCAAACTTCAGTTCACCCCATCCAGGAGTACTTGGGTACCAGCCAGCTCACTAGGCTGTATTTTTCCCTTCATTGTAGGAGTCTAAAAAATTGACACGATATGCCAACACGACTCGGAACTCAACTCAAAAAAATCCTGGTCAGTGTTGACCCGAATATTTTTCAAGTCGGGTTCGGCTACAATTCGATCCTTTTATTATTCGTGTCGGGTTCGGGTTGAACCCGAAAATCCAAACATTATGCAAATAAGCAAGAAATTTCGGGTCAGGTTTGGGTTAACGGATCAAGCTCGAATTCGGGTCTTAGTTTTAGACTTGTTTATTATTTGGGTCGGTTCGGGTTGACCCTATTCTGATCAGATAATTTTTGGGTTGGACCCAAACCCGACCCACGAACCCGAATCGACACCTCTACTTTATTGGAAAATGCATTTGGGGAGGGCAGGGGAGGGTTGTGATGATTATGCCTGAATTTATATGGCCTATTTAGTATATAGGGATTGTGTAAGAAACAGGTACTAAAGCAAGCCAACAATATGGCGATACAAAAAGAGACCGTATAGCACTAAGTCAAAGTAAAAAGGAGGTAGTGTAGCAGGAACAATGCAGGTAACAATTAGTTTTGCATCTTTCATGCATGGAAAGCAATTCTTTGTGTATGGCGTTGAGACATAAATAAGCCTTGGGAGTGAAGATAACTTCAACTCGAAGAAAGCGAGTCAATAATCCAAGATCCCTGAAGGAGAATTGATAGACAATAATTTGGATGACCTTCTACATAGGCCTTTGACTCCCATATGAGACATGGTTCCCTGAAGTATTGTTTCAGTTAACTAATATGTAAAATAAACACACGCCACTAAGAGTGCCCCTCTGAACTTGGTCACAGTGTGGGCTTCAAAAATTCACGACCGCCCCCAAAATTCTTTGTATTTTGTTTTATTTTTGTTTGTTGAGAGAGCTTTGCAGGGTCAAATTTTTAGAAGACAAATTGAATAGTAGATTACCTAGAGATTTCGCCCTCATTTTGCGACGACTTTTTGATCTGGGGTTCAACGCTTCCAATAGCCCTATGGTTAATTATCCCTCTCGATAACAGGAGCAATTTCGATTAAGGCTAGCCATTAAAAATTGAGTATGTGACATACAATCGCAAAAGGCTTAGGATTTTAGTTGTGTAATTCATCACTTGAAGCTTAGAATCGATGGTGGGAGAATGAAGACAAACCTGATTAAAATCTCACGATTCTGTCATCCTGGGTCGCCGCGGTCCCTCAAAGAAGGTAGTCAACCCAACCTGACAGAAATATACTTTTTAGCAACCAGAGTTGCATCGTCCAAGAAATTCTTATAAATCTGAGATGGATATTTGTCTAAGGGGACAAATTTAAATCTACCTGAGCTAAAAGAAGGCTTTATGTCAATTAATTGTAGCTTTACAATTCACGACTCAAAGGATAGAATAGCTATTGGGAAACATAAGGGCTCAGTCGTGACTTAAATATAATGACGAAAACCACTTGATCAGAGGGCTCTGGTCAAAATTGCTATTTTGTGGTGTCATTTGGGGACAGAACCATGCGGACAGAGATTTGGATCATGTTCTTATTGGCACGTGATTTCTTTAATTATGAATATAAAGATGAATTTGATCTGTCATTCACTTTTTATAAGTTGAAGTCAATTAAAAGTTTGTGACCCTCAACAAACTTTGGCGGAGGGCGGATGAATTTTGTATTTAGCTCTTAAATGATTGAATTTTATTTTACATATTAGTTTGTTATTTTGAAAAGCTTGATTTTAAATATTAACCCCTCTAGTTGAAATCTTAGATCACACGACTAACATCAAGGAATTTGAACATTTAAGGTATCTAAGTTTGAAGGGGGGACATTTAGTTTTGTTAATTTAAGCTTTTAAAAAAATAAATCTTGTCAACTCCTATCTTTATAGGTAAGAGGTTTGAACTATGTGATTTGAACTCGTAATTTTTTTTTATTTTAGGATTTGGACATTTATTTCAAAATTACTAGACTCGTCAACTTCAATCCTTACAAGGAAGAGGATCAAAATCGTTGGGTGGGACTTAGAACCATGCCCTATAGAAAATGTGATCTGATTAACCTGTGCAACATTCTCAAATCTAATATTTAAACATTTTATAAGTTGGTCGGAGCACATGCAGGCATTTAAATCTCATATATTTTGAATATTTCAGACGACTTTACATATCTCAAGGCAATTTGCATAATTTTAAAGTATGAATCAAATCACATATAAAACTTGAATTTAGATAAATTTGTTTTATTTGAATGAATATATTGATGCATGTGAAGGTTCACTTTAAGCTTTATAAAATAGTCTTTTGTTCTCTTGTAAACTTGTTACGAAGCAGGTGAAGATTTGAAATATTAATTCTTCATTTCAACATTTAAAAATACATGTCTTAAATTTAGCCCCAATTTATAATATTCAAAATTTAATTCAATTTGCTAGCCCCCTAAGCTTTGATCCAATCAAGTTTAGCCCTAATTTATGTTTTCAAATAGATCACATAAATATTCATTTACGACAGTATATATATTTAATTGAATCATCTTCAAATATAATCGAATTCAAAGCCAAAGAGAAGTCTAATTATAGTATTTAGACGAGTCATTCAATTTTTCATCACTCTTATGCAAGTCTCAAGTGCATTTAATTCNTATTCAAAATTTAATTCAATTTGCTAGCCCCCTAAGCTTTGATCCAATCAAGTTTAGCCCTAATTTATGTTTCCAAATATATCACATAAATATTCATTTACGACAATATATATATTTAATTGAGTCATCTTCAAATATAATCGAATTCAAAGCCAAAGAGAAGTCTAATTATAGTAATTAGACGAGTCATTCAATTTTTCATCACTCTTATGCAAGTCTCAAGTGCATTTAATTTATCCTCTTGAAATGACTTCAACTATAGCTTAAATATTATTTTGTATTTTATAACATGCATTTTCTTTTAATTTTATGTCATTTTTAAAGTCCTTTTTATATTATTTACAAGTCCAATATCACCATAAATATGGCAACCTCCCGGCATCAACCGCTATTAGAGGGCACACAAGAAGATGCATTNGCTTAAATATTATTTTGCATTTTATAACATGCATTTTCTTTTAATTTTATGTCATTTTTAAAGTCCTTTTTAATATATTTACAAGTCCAATATCACCATAAATATGGCAACCTCCCGGCATCAACCGCTATTAGGGGGCACACAAGAAGACGCATGGGTCAGTGTTGTAAGACAATGCAGCCGGAGAGCAAAAATGTAAATGTAACCAGCAATCTTAAAAGACACAACGAGTCTTCAATGTACCTAAACAAAAGGTTAGATCACAAACAGAAATTTTCCGAACGATACTTTACTTTCCCTGAAAGGTACTTAATTCCCACAGACGGGTGCTCGCTTTTCCCATGAACGAGTATTTTAAAATCCCAATTTTAAAAAGTTTTCCAAATGAGTCCACGATTTTCCCTGAACAATATTTATTTTCTCACGGACGGATATTGGCATTCTCTCGAGCGGATATCCATTGCCCCAAAATTATACATTTCCGAGCCTTGACGATGTTGTCGACAACGATCTACAATGACGGCGATCAACGACAAGAAAATAAAAGTACCACATATAGATGTTATATATATATATATATATATATATATATATATATATAATATAATGTAAAACACAAATAAGAAAGAAATACTCCGTTTGATTCTTCACCAAGGCAATTTGCGGCTTAAATTATGGAATGACATAAGCTTGCAAAGGGATTGACTCAGGCTTGAAAAAGGAAGCCAAAGGGAACTTGCTTTAATTTAACAATTCCTTGTGTGCGATTTGCTGGAGAAGCGAAGTAAGCTAAGGCAAAGGGTGATCGAGTGCCTCAGTCGTGGTTTCAAGGGAGGCGCGATAGAGAGAAGATGAAAGCTTCAGAGGCCTTTGTATGTTGCGACACTGGCGTTGTTTCCCTTATGGATCTAATTATGACTGCATCAAGGAGATAGGCACAGAAAAAGCTAGGAAATTGGGAGTTTCGGAGGTTACTGTATACTAAGATCTTGTTCTTGGTCATCTCGGGCGCATAAAGAGAAGTGGGAGTTTCGGGTTTTTGTAGACCGGCCATCCTGTCATTGCCTTCCTAGATTGTTATAATCACAATTTTATCGCGAGTGCATCGGTCTGGAGACTGCACAAAAAGAAAATAGGAGTTTCAAAGTCTTTGTAAGTCATGATTCTATCTTTGCCTTCCCATCCAACCTTAATAATAACTGTATTGGAAACGAACGATCCCTCTGTTGCCTTACCGAGTGCAGCGGAGACAGGTTGGAGTATTAGAGGCCATTGTACGCCGCAATTACGTTGTTGCCTTCCCGAACGCAAGAGAGACAAAGAAAGAGAGGCAAAATGCGGCTCCTGCGTGCGAACTAGGAGTAGATCGGGCAGCCAGGAGAAGAACAGTGTGGAAAGGGCAATCGATGGGACTAATTTCATCATGCGATCAGGAAGGAAGACAAGTGGCTCTACCATGTTGCTTTCCTACGATTTTACAAAGTTTTGGCGTTGGCAAATGGGCTTTATGTGAGGGGAGGATCGAGCGAGTGTTTGTAGCAATTANTTCATCGTGCGATCAGGAAGGAAGACAAGTTGTGGCTCTACCATGTTGCTTTCCTACGATTTCACAAAGTTTAGGCGTTGGCAAATGGGCTCCATGTGAGGGGAGGATAGAGCGAGTGTTTGTAGCAATTGTCTGCGATCAAGAGGACGAAGTTGGGAGGCTTGACCTCAGTTGCGATTTCTCTGCTCAAACAATAAAAAAAAAACTTTGGGGACCTCCGAGGGAGAGGATCAGTTGTTTCATGATGAGGAGTGAGTTGAACCGAAATAATTATAGGCTTCTTTTTTATTTGTTCTTTTTTTTTATTTTATTCTTTATTTTTAATAAATATTTTATTAATCAACATATGAATGAAATAATAGCCCAAGGAACCATTCTCATCTGGGAGTCAAAGGCCATATTATGATATAATTTCATAGTACCAAGATTACCACAACATATCACTAGTTACTGAAGAAGAGAAGTTATCAAACAAAGCTCAATTATAGCGATTGTGACTCAATCTTGGTAGATGAGCAAAAATAACTAGGTTTTAATCCTTAGAGCTTTAGGAAAAATAATTTTGGCCAATGTAAATGACAAAGGCATTGATGAAAATGAAATCATCTTTCCTCCCTACCCGAGGGGANGATTAAGGCTAGCCATTAAAAATTGAGTATGTAACATACAATCGCAAAAGACTTAGGATTTTAGTTGTGTAATTCATCACTTGAAGCTTAGAATCGATGGTGGGAGAATGAAGACAAACCTGATTAAAATCTCATGATTCCGTCATCCTGGGTCGCTGCGGTCCCTCAAAGAAAGTAGTCAACCCAACCTGACATAAATATACTTTTTAGCAACCAGAGTTGCGTTGTCCAAGAAATTCTTGTCTAAGGGAACAAATTTAAATCTACCTNTCACCCCATCCAGGAGTACTTGGGTACCAGCCAGCTCACTAGGCTGTATTTTTCCCTTCATTGTAGGAGTCTAAAAAATTGACACGATATGCCAACACGACTCGGAACTCAACTCAAAAAAATCCTGGTCAGTGTTGACCCGAATATTTTTCAAGTCGGGTTCGGCTACAATTCGATCCTTTTATTATTCGTGTCGGGTTCGGGTTGAACCCGAAAATCCAAACATTATGCAAATAAGCAAGAAATTTCGGGTCAGGTTTGGGTTAACGGATCAAGCTCGAATTCGGGTCTTAGTTTTAGACTTGTTTATTATTTGGGTCGGTTCGGGTTGACCCTATTCTGATCAGATAATTTTTGGGTTGGACCCAAACCCGACCCACGAACCCGAATCGACACCTCTACTTTATTGGAAAATGCATTTGGGGAGGGCAGGGGAGGGTTGTGATGATTATGCCTGAATTTATATGGCCTATTTAGTATATAGGGATTGTGTAAGAAACAGGTACTAAAGCAAGCCAACAATATGGCGATACAAAAAGAGACCGTATAGCACTAAGTCAAAGTAAAAAGGAGGTAGTGTAGCAGGAACAATGCAGGTAACAATTAGTTTTGCATCTTTCATGCATGGAAAGCAATTCTTTGTGTATGGCGTTGAGACATAAATAAGCCTTGGGAGTGAAGATAACTTCAACTCGAAGAAAGCGAGTCAATAATCCAAGATCCCTGAAGGAGAATTGATAGACAAGAATTTGGATGACCTTCTACATAGGCCTTTGACTCCCATATGAGACATGGTTCCCTGAAGTATTGTTTCAGTTAACTAATATGTAAAAGAAACACACGCCACTAAGAGTGCCCCTCTGAACTTGGTCACAGTGTGGGCTTCAAAAATTCACAACCGCTCCCCAAAATTCTTTGTATTTTGTTTTATTTTTGTTTGTTGAGAGAGCTTTGCAGGGTCAAATTTTTAGAAGACAGATTGAATAGTAGATTACCTAGAGATTTCGCCCTCATTTTGCGATGACTTTTTGATCTGGGGTTCAACGTTTCCCATAGCCCTATGGTTAATTATCCNTCCCCAAAATTCTTTGTATTTTGTTTTATTTTTGTTTGTTGAGAGAGCTTTGCAGGGTCAAATTTTTAGAAGGCAGATTGAATAGTAGATTACCTAGAGATTTCGCCCTCATTTTGAGGTGACTTTTTGATCTGGGGTTCAACGTTTCCCATAGCCCTATGGTTAATTATCTCTCTCGATAACAGGAGCAATTTTGATTAAGGCTAGCCATTAAAAATTGAGTATGTAACATACAATCGCAAAAGACTTAGGATTTTAGTTGTGTAATTCATCACTTGAAGCTTAGAATCGATGGTGGGAGAATGAAGACAAACCTGATTAAAATCTCATGATTCCGTCATCCTGGGTCGCNCCGCGCGCCGAAGCCCTTCCCTCTAGCAGGCCACCTCGCCGGCGAGTTTCTCGGTCGCCGGAGTAGCTGACCTCACCGGGGTTCTCCTCCGTCGCTGAGCTTTTCCGTTTGTAACTTGCCGCCTCCCATTTTTGGATTTTTTTTCCTTCCGACCGGTTTCCGTTGGTTTCCTCTTCCTCGCCGCTTAACTCCTTGTCAGCGACGATTGCGTAACAAAGCAGCCTCGTTCCAGCACAAAGCACCGGATTTTGCATTTTCTCCNACCTATTTTTGGATTTTTTTTCCTTCCGACCGGTTTCCGTTGGTTTCCTCTTCCTCGCCGCTTAACTCCTTGCCAGCGACGATTGCGTAACAAAGCAGCCTCGTTCCAGCACAAAGCACTGGATTTCGTGTTTTCTCATTGTGTTTTCCATTCCGGTTGTGCGCTATCGGCACACCACCTCCGCCACCGCGTTTTCTTGCATTTCCGGCGATCGGGCACTTCGTCGGAACATCTCGACGTCGTCGGACAACGAGCGGAGTCGCTATTTGAGGAGATGCGAGGGTCTTTCACCTTGCGAGAAAGGCCTCCGTCAGCGTTTCTCCCCGTCGGCATCCTCGTGGGTTCCCCTCTTCCACTGTCGTCNCTTGCGAGAAAGGCCTCCGTCAGCGTTTCTCCCCGTCGGCATCCTCGTGGGTTCCCCTCTTCCACTGTCGTCAAGCGGCCCTTCTTGAAGGTACATTTTTTGTCGAATATTTTTTTTATTTGCCAAAAATTATTTATTTTAAATACCTCCCAATTTCCCGTTTTTTTATTGTCTTGTGCACGCCCTACGACGCACACTGGAGCATGGATTGGACGTCGGCGAGATTGGAGCAAACAAAGAAAACGCGTCTGCAACCGTCACGGTGGTGAGATTATCTACCTCCAAGCCAGTCTTAAGAATAGTGGAGTCTAGGCGCGTGGGTTCGATCGCCCACACTGGGTGCGTGCGCAGGCGTGGGTCGGCGCGACGACGTGTTTGCGTGATAGATCGTTGATTTTCCTAGAGTCAGTCNTTCTTGAAGGTACATTTTTTGTCGAATATTTTTTTTATTTGCCAAAAATTATTTATTTTAAATACCTCCCAACCTCCCAATTTGCCGTTTTTTAATTGTCTTGTGCACGCCCTATGACGCACACTGGAGCATGGATTGGACGTCGGCGAGTTTAGAGCAAACAAAGAAAACGCGTCTGCAACCGTCACGGTGGTGAGACTATCTACCTCCTAGCCAGTCTTAGGAATAGTAGAGTCTAGGCATGTGGGTTCGATCGCCCACACTGGGTGCGTGCGCCAGCGTGGGTCGGCGCGATGACGTGTCTGCGTGATAGATCGTTGGTTTTCCTAAAGTCAACATTTAGGTTAGGACATCCTGTGCGTGGCCAAATACCCCTCCGTAGAGCCGAGTATCTCCCTTTGTTGTGAGTCTTAGCAGAAGTCCCGATGGGTCGGAGTCCCTCACTCCCCTTGCTTTGAATTCCCCAGCTTTATTTGGAGAAGTTGGGAGGTCGGACTTGGCAAAGCGAGAGAAGCTTTGTAGTTGACTCGCTTTGCAAAGTCGGGAGGAGTTCGCAAAATAGGAAAAAGCTTTGTAGGTATCATATTTCACAACGTCGTGGAGAGTTTCCCCCTCGGAGATCCGGGGAGAGACTCCCCACATTTCCTCACCAAAGCAAGAGGCGGCGGTGCCTCACATCCAAACGTCTAAACCTTAGGTCTCTCGGGTGAGGTCGTTAGCACCACTTTGGTTTGCTATCTGCATGTTGGTTTGATGTATATAGCATTTTTTTGTTTGGTGCATGTTGCATTTCACTTCGTTCCAACCGGCCACCCCGACCCGGTGAGTATTTCACTTCGCTCCAACCGGTCGCCCTAGCCCGGTGAGCATATCACTTCGCTCTGATAGGCCGCTCTGGCCCGGTGAGCACGGTTCGACTTACCACTACGGTTCGATCGACCGATCACTTGCATGTTTGTATGCTTCTGCATCTCCTTGCCTTTTTTTAAAATTCTCATCACATCATATGCATGTTTGTTTGCATGTTCACCTACCTTCTGCATATCCTCTAGGTCAACTGCCTCCACGGCACACCCATCTTTTGGGCCCCCGTCGCCATGACACGCCCATCTCTTTTGGTCACTGCCGCTACGGTAAACCTTTCTTCGAGTCACTGCCTCTACGGCATGCCCATCCCTTTTGGTCACTGCTGCTACGGTACATCTTCCTTCAGGTCACTGCCTCCACAGCACCCTCATCCCTTTTGGTCATTGCCTCCACGACGCACATTTGGGCCACTGCCTCCACGGCACGCCCATCCCTTTTTGTCACAGCCGCTACGACACACTCATTTGTTCGGGTCGTTGCCTCCACTGCATTCCCATTTTTTTTCTCGAGTCACTGTTTCTACGGTACACTCATCACTTCTGCCACATGATTGTTCGCATTTGCATTTGCATACTTACATAGGTAGCAAGTCGGGCTCGTTAAGAGAGTGACCCTGTGTCGGTCGCGATGCCTTAACGAGCATTGATTGCTGGGTTGATCCCGATGAGCAATGTGAGTTAAGTCATCGGGATTAACACGAGTATGACTGTGCTAAAAATTTAATAGATCTAACTCGTGTCACCATTCTTCGTGACACCCTTTAGATCCTTCGGATCTTTAGGATGGGGCCGGTATGACGACCCCGTCAAAGTCATATTATACTCAGAACTACCCCGCACTTAGATATTTGATTGACACACTTTTTGTTAGATGGTGTGCTAGGCAAAGATTTAGGGTGCTTAGGTAGTCTTTTTGATGTATGACTATTGTTTTTTGCTGTATTGGTTGTTTTAGCCAGTCATCTTTCTTTTGCATTGTGTTTGTGATGTGCATGCATGCTGCATATGTGTGGTAGTATGTTAGGGCGTTCTTCTACAGGGAGTCATGTCTATTTATTTGCACACACACAGATACCGCTATAGGGGGAGCAAGTAATGATTTCTGACCCTTCTGCTTGTAGGTGCTATTAGCTCCCCCACTTTTAAGGCATGACTCACAATACGTTATTTGCATGTGAGCTTTCCCGCTGACACTTTTTTCATGCAGGATTAAGTCTTTTATTTTACTATATACTTTTTTAGAGTCTAGAAGAGTCCTGTAGCAGAAATAAGATACGGGCACGGGTTCTGATACGTTTAGCGCAGGAACCATGTGGAGGGGACCAGGAACAGATGCTCGTGCCCCGTATCTTAATTCTGCATCTTATATTGATGTATAGAATTAGGATCGGGCGTATATATGCAGAGTTCGGTCGTCCTTTTCTTTTCTGGGATATGTTGCCGACCCAGCGGCACTGGCCTTTTATTATTTTGATTTGGCTTGCTTTGTTTTTTGCATCATATCGCATGTCTGCACTTGCATGTGTTTTCATTGTTTCTTTCTGTGGTTTATCTGAGATTTCACAATATAATATAGGCACATTAAGGACCCTAAAATTGTAATTTTCTACAAAATCCTAAATAAAATATTCATGATAATTAAAATTTAGGATTAAAATATTCAGAATTTAAAAAATTGCAACATTTACTTTCCTGTATATATTAATAGGGTCTCCACAATACTTAAGGACCGTTCTAGATAACTGCATCATATTTGCATATCCCGATGAGGACTCCCCATGCTTCTCCAACCCGACTGGCCCAGCATACCTCTTTATAGGTGATTGTCTAGTGCGCATAGGGTGTTAGAAGGCTCCCTAACCCAGACAGGGTGTAAATCCTTTTGTTTGGAGTGTTTCCAGCTTTGTAGCTGAATCTCCATTTTATTTTTCTTCCTTAGGCATCCTTGCCACTTTGGCAGGTATAAGTTCCATCTCTTGGAGCTCCAGCTTTTAGTCATAGGATAGAGTTTCTTTCTTTTGACCTTAGAACTACCGAGGTTACCGTGGATAACGCAANTTGGATGACCTTCTACATAAGCCTCCTAATAGTCGCCCATAATATCATTATTGTTGGAGATGTATGCTTGAGTTAATGAAACGAGAGATGATAAAAAACCAATGCAACTCATGATAAAAAGCTCTAGTAACCAATACTTAAGGACCGCTCTAGATAACTGCATCATATTTGCATATCCCGAGGAGGACTCCCCGTGCTTCTCCAACCCGACTGGCCCAGCATACCTCTTTATAGGTGATTGTCTAGTGCGCATAGGGTGTTAGAAGGCTCCCTAACCCAGACAGGGTGTAAATCCTTTTGTTTGGAGTGTTTCCAGCTTTGTAGCTGAATCTCCATTTTATTTTTCTTCCTGAGGCATCCTTGCCACTTTGGCAGGTATAAGTTTCATCTCTTGGAGCTCCAGCTTTTAGTCATAGGATAGAGTTTCTTTTTTTTAACCTTAGAACTACCGAGGTTACCGTGGATAACGCAGTTCACAGATTGCTGACTGAGGATCTCAGGACGTATTGGGTCGACTACTTCACGACCAGGTAGACTTAGGGTCCTAATAACTGTGGATGACGGGTCTGTGGTACCCCGACCCAGTTACTTCTACCTATTAGAATCACTCTACCTTTCANACAGTATTGATAATTTTATGGCTGAAGGTTTTTTCACAAATGAATTAAGACAAATAAAGATATCATAGAATAAAAAATTTTATGATTGGGAAATCCAAACATAGTTTGTGAAGTGGCCAGCAAAAACAACGCAATACTAGAAAATTTCTTTCTTGTATTTTTTTCCATTCATCCAATGGTGGAAATATGAGAGGTTGC
>JXCR01112772.1:0-11859 GCA_002079205.1 Phalaenopsis hybrid cultivar | reverse complement strand
GTGTAGCGGCCCTTGCACACTTTTCACTGTATTCAGGCTATACAGCGCGTCGCTTCCAGGGGACGCCCTAGCACTTACACAATGATCAAAAGGATTCATGTCATGATTTTTTCGACAAGTTTTACGTTGGCTGTTGACTACCTAACGCAACCCTCCACTTTTCTCATCCGGGCTTGAGACCGGCAACGGCAGTGTTTAATGGAGGGGTGCAACACGAGGACTTCCCAGGAGGTCACTCATCCTAGTACTACTCTTGCCCAAGCACGCTTAACTGCGGAGTTCTGATGGGATCCGGTGCACTGGTGCTGGTATGGTCGCACCCACTTCTAAAATTAAAAAAAAATAAAAATAAAAATAATAAAAAAAACATTTAAAAATGCATTCAAAAAAAAAAACATGTTTTTAAAAACAAAAACAAAAAAATGAAAAAAGATCCTACATAAGCCCTATTTAATATTTTTTCAAGATAACACTGAACAACTTTTCTTGGTGTTGTGAACCTTAATTAAGACTCGATATTAGTCACTAAAATAAATACAATTTCATCAAGATATTAGATCTCAAATTTCGTGCCTTAGGTGCATATTTTAGAACTGTCTCATCATTCATCATTTACAATGTAAATGCACATCTGCAATTTAATTAAGACTCGATATTAATATCAAAAATATTACATTCTGATATTACAAAAGAAGAGCGCAAGAAACTATTCCCTGCAATCGGATTGGTATAGAATGAAAACATAAATGGTTAATAAACTACTCTTCAACAGACAGATAGTCATTCCAATAAATAAACAATATAAGGGATGCACATCAGTTAAATGCATAAAACCAGAAAAATACTCATTTCTTTAAGTCGATAACACAAAAGACCTTGCACATCTGCAATTTTTCTCCGGCTTTCATAGCCTCCTTCCCTAACATCCACTGCATTATTCTTCAAAAATTTTGACCAAAAAAAAAACAAAAACAAAACAAATCATCCATGCAATCGGCCCATAAAATGTTTCTCATATAATATGTTATTCAAAGAAAAAAATTCAAGATGATCATGAAAGCACGAGGAATGGTAAAAATAAAAAACGCATCCAAAGAATTTTATCTTTCACCATCCTGTTCCAGACAGCTGCATCACATTACTCAAATGCACATACCACTTAATAACATTGGTAGCATGACTTGATAATTTTCTTTCTATCAGTTTTTTCATTTCATCACCACATCGTTCAATTAATTTTATCAGGTTATAAAAAAACCTACAAAAACATGAGAAACTTCACGTCCATAAATCATGTGGCATAAATCATTCACCCTAATTTTAATTCTCAATGCTAAAACAATGGCACATCTTAAATTTCAGAGGGATTTTTAAAATGCAATTTGTATTTAGAAATTCATTAGTCACGCGCTAAACTGAATCAATAACATGAGCATTTCAGTACTTCTAACACGTTAAAATTGGTAAAACAAAAATTAATAGCCCAAAGGGAACAAAGGTTAGGTTCGTGTAGCAGAATACCTTAGACTATCATGACGAACCAACAATGGGCTTCTGGAATTTGCCATGCACCCAGACCCTCTTCATCTTCTTACCACTCCGATGATTCACGGAGAGCACACAACAGTATTCAAGCTCCAACTGAAAGCACAAAAAGCAAACATGGCTATCAACATAGGGCATGTTTGGGATCACTTTTATTTTTCATTTTTTTTTTTTTTTGTTTTTGCTTTTATTCTAAAATCATGTTTGTTTTACATTTTTTTTTTGGTATGTTTTTATCTTTTATTTTCAAAAATAAATTAGCTTGATTTTAAATGCACATAAAACATCTAAAAGTTATTTTGAGTATTTTTTAAAAACAACTAAACATGTTACAACTTACCAAATATATTTTCTTTCAAGTAAAAACATAAACAAAACTAAATAAGAATAAAAAATAAAAAGCAAAATCAAAAGTGTCCAATCACCGCTTAGCACCGTTGAGAGAACAATGCAGAAGATTAAGATCTAGCTAGAATTTGGTAGATCTAATTACATCTGATATGAATTCTACATTCTCTTTGAGCTGCATTAGTAAACCTTATGGAAATGCAAAAAAATGGTCAGAACGCACAAACAAAAGAGAACAGGAGTAGTCAACTGCAAGGAAGTTGACTGCATTTAGTGAATCTTATAGATGGTGAGGTTTTATTGGAGTCCAGACGCAAAACTACGTTCGAACTCCGGATGTAATATTTTCTCCCCGTACAAGAAAACAAAAAGAGATAAGCACATTCTCTAATACTTTACCTATTTTTCATTAAAAAATAAGAAAGAAAACTTAATAAAGATAAATATTTCACTCCTATGGATAAATTAAAGTTAAAGATAAAATCAATAAGTACAGCGCAAAGATAAAGTAAAATATTTAATATTAAGTAATCTGCCATGTGGGCCGGTCGTCAACAACTACCTGGGTCGACCATTCGGCGCCAACGAGACCAACATAAAAGGTCCAAAAAGACCGGTCCAAGCAAGGAAAAGACCCCTCACTACTCCCCTTTAAGCAGAGGAATAAAAATAATCTCTTCCCTCTTTCTCAATAAATAGAGAATCTCTTGCATGTAAAAATAGGATAGGGTCCCTTAGGCTCTCTCTCTCTCTCATGTAGGGAGCTTGCTCCCCTTCTCTCTCACATTGTAACCTCTCGTGTGGAATAAAAGGGGTCGTCGAGCACAAGGACCACCACTCTTTGCCCCCTGACGGGGCCTCTCTCTCCTTCTCTCCCCCTCTTTTTATTTTGGCTCTATTCCTTGAGCACTCCAAAGAACAGATTTGAATTCAACATCCTAAAAGGGGTAGGCCATGGAAAAGGAGCCAGCCACATGGAGAAGCATCCGGTCGGTCACCTCAGTCGGCTAGCCAACCTCAATTGGCCTCTTAAGTCGGCCACGTAGAGAAGCACCCGGCCGGCCACCTGGGCTAGCCACCATGGTAGGCCAACCTCAATCGACCACTTGGGCTAGTCATATATAGCATTACCCAACTAGCCACCTTGGTTGGCCACCCTAGCCGGTTGGCCACCATGAGCAGGCCATAGTGAAGAAAGAGGGTCGGCCACTCCCATACAATCTGCCATGTGGGTCGGTTGTCAACGACTACCTAGGTCGACCACTTGACGCCGATGAGACCAACGGGAAAGCTCTGGAGAGACCGGTCCAAGCAAGGAAAGGACCCCACTGCTCCCCTTTAAGTAGGGGCATAAAAGTAATCTCTCTCCCCTCTCTTTCTCTATAAAAAGAAAACCCCTTGCATGTAAAAAGGGGTCCTTAGGCTCTCTCTCTCTCCCATTCATGTAGGGAGCTTGCTCCCCTTCTCCCACAACTTGTAATCTCTCCTGTGTGGAATAAAAAGGGCCACTGAGCCCGACAGTCTCTCTCTCTTTCTCTCCCTCTTCCTCCTTCCCATGGAATCCGACTCTATTCCTTGGGCATGATCTAAAGAACAAATTTAGATTCAACACAAACATACCACCCGATTCCTATGTTTTTATAAATCTAACATCAAAACTTCACTTTTAACATTTATACCACCCAAATCTATCATAGCACATCAAAACTACTACTTATTTTTTAAAAAGTGAGATATACTTTTCCATGCATAGGTAGAGTAGCATATATGCAAAAATTGAAGTTTAAATGTTAGATATGTAAATACATAACAATTAAGGGGTATGATGTAAATCTTCCTTAAAACTATAGATTATAATCAAGTTCCAACATGAATAACATTGATTTGACAGTTAATTTGTTTTTAATTTGTTTGAAAAACAAACATGCCCAATTCTAGCAATTTTGGATAATGAACCATCAGTAATTCTAATAATTTGTCCTTTACTGCATGATTTTTTATTTTCTAAAATTGAGGTATCACCCATCATATTCACTCAGGCAACAAAATCTACAATCCACATCCGTTGGTTAAACCATCTTATGCTAAAGCTATTTATAAGATTACATGTTTGGTCTGATAAGTGAAAAACATATACTAATCATGGTGGTGACTAGGAAAAAGATTTGTGCCTTGCTAAACATTTTTATTGTGGGATTTATTTGTTCTTTTTTAAATAGGTCTAGTCCTAAACGAGTGGAGTTCGGTACTTTGTTTGACATATTTGATCATATAGGAGTAAAAGATAGAGGAACCAAATCAGATGAAAGATCGATAGATCAAGAGCAACAATTGGTCTGCAAGTATGATAACTATTAGAAGTTGAAAAAATACATTCAAGGTGATCTAGGGGAGATGTATTTAATAGATGACAAGACATGCAATATTTTTAAAAAGGGCAAAGTTGATATCAGGTTGTCAAATGGATCAGTCTGAAAATTGAATGAAGTTAAGACATGTTCTATATTTGAAAAAAAAAAAACTAATTTCTATGAGCCAGCTTGCAAGGTCTAATTGTCATGAAGGTACCGCCTTTACAAGTGATTCGTGGAAGGTAACCAAATAGGCAATGATGATAGCTCGAGGTAAAATTGAAGGTACCCTCTATGTGATCAATGAGATGCCTAAATCCATTGAAGTAACATACAAGTCTCTGACACAGTAGGCTTGGTCATATGAGTGAAAAATATATGAAGTCCTTTCTAAAAACAAACTTCAGGTTATAAAGTTTATAGACTTAGATTTTTGTAAAAATTATGTTTATGAAAAGCAAAAGAAGTTTACATTTTATAAAAGTGTGTAGAAATTGAAGTCCAAAAAACCAGAGTTAGTGCATAGCAATGTATGGGTTATTACTCCAGTTTAGCCCATTGGAGATTCTCAATATTTTGTGACTTTCATTGATGATCACACCAAGAAGTAATGATCATATTTCTCAAAACATAAATCTGATGTGTTTGATATGTTTAAGAAACAAAAAGCCATGCATGAGAATGAGACAATCGTAATGTTGAAGTGTCTAACATGATCAGAGATTCAAAAGTTATTGTGCTTCAAAAAGAATCAGACATGAGTTTACTATTCCAAGGACACAACAATAAAATAGCGTTGTTGAGAGCATGAATAGAATTATCACGGAGAGTGTTAGGAGTATGAGATTGTATGCAGGCTTGTCAAAGCAGTTCTGGGCAAAAGCAGTGAACATTGCAACTTATTTGATAAATTGTCACTTCAATACAAGAAGCATGGAGTGACAAAGAGGTAAATATATCACCTGAAATTATTTGATTTTTCATCATATGTTCATGTTGATGCATGATCCATGAGTAAACTTGATTCAAAATTTATCAAACGCACTTTAATTGAGTACGACACAAATGAATTTGAATACAAATTTTGAGACTATCAAAATACAAAATTTATTAGTAGCAGGGATGTCAATTTCGATGAAATGAAGATGCACAAGGACAGAAAAAACACGGATTATCCAAAAATTAATTCTGAAGACCCCTCCAAATATGGAGAGATAGAAGGTATAGGTGATCAGGAAGATTGAGAAAGGAATGGTGTTCAATCTGATGAAGCACATGAAGTTCCTCAAACAACTGCTATCTCTGTACTAATTATTGTTGCTTTATAGTAGTGAACCAAAATGCTATGATAAGGCCACTCAAGTTGATGGCTCAAATGATTAGGAGTTTGCCATGAATGATGAGATGCAGTCATTAATGTCAAATTAGATCTTAGAATTGGTAGAATTGACAGATGAAAAAAAGATATTGCACAATAAGTGAGTCTAGGTTGAAAGACGAATAAGATGGTAGAAACTTGCATAAGACAACTTATTGTGAATTGATTTCTACAAAAGAAAGAACTTGACTATTAAATTTTTTTTCTGTAGTGAAGAAGACAACTACCAGAGTTGAGTTGTGTTAAACTTAGTAGTAGTTGAAGACCAGCATTGGAACAAATGGATATGAAGACAATATTCTTACAAGGTGAAATAGAAGAAGAACTGTATATGGTGTGACCACAGGGACATGAAGTTACAAGAAAAGAAGATATGTTGGAAACTAAAGAAGAGTTTTATGATTTGAAGCAGATCCAAAGACAATGATACATGAGATTTGATAGGTTCATGTCAAGTAGTGAGTACACGAAGTGTCATACAAATCATTTTTATTTCATTAAACATTTTAATAATTGATATATTGTGCTTCTTTTATATATGGATGGCATGTTATTTGCAAGAGCATATATGTAGAAGATCATAAACTTGAAGGATCAATTATCAAGGGCGTTTGAAATAAAGGATCTAAGTTCAAACAAGAAAATCCTCGAAATGAGAATCACTAGGGATAAGATTGCAGGTGTATTAAATTTATCTCAGACAGAATATGTAGAGAACAATCTACACAAGTTCAACATGAGTGAGGTAAAACAAGTTTCACCCCCTTAACCAACCACTTTAGGCTAAGGAACAATTGCCCATGTCTAAAGCAGAGCAAGCACAAATGAAAAGTATCTTGTATGCTTAGTTGTTAGAAGTTTAATGTATGCGATGACATGTATAAGAACAAATATTGCACATGCAGTGGTAGTAGTTGAAATTTGTAGCTCGCTGACGCCTAAAGCCACTGCCGCCCACCGCAGCAGCTGCCTACCTACCGCTACCGCATTTGGCCGCCACTGCTTGTTGTACGCAGCTACCACCGCAAGCGGCCTGCCATTACTGCTTGCCACCACCTCCCAACATCACCACCCGCTTGCCCGCTTCCGCAGTTTACCCTCTTGTCACATCCTAATCTAGTTGTCTTCGTCTGCTACAAGTCGCTGCCATCGACAGCCTACCGTCACCTCCTCCCACACCACCACCTCAGCTATTGGTCGTCCGCCCACCAGTCCACTATTGTCGCCTCCCTCCCACCCCTCTCCCACACCATCATATAAAAAAAATATGTTTTGAAATACTTTTTATTTTTAATCTACTTCAAACCAAACAATAAAAAATATCCTACATTTATTTTACAGTGAACCAAACAACTCGAAAGTATTTCAAAAACATTACAGTCATAGTATTTTGCAAACAATTTACATTGCATTTTATTTTCAGCAAACCAAATTGCCCATAAATAACTAAATAATAATGTCTCAATTGTTATGTATGTAATACCCAAAAAATATTAAAATGGAAAGCTCAGTCACATGAGGAAAAAAAAAACACATGGCTTACAATAACTCGGGGAAATCAACGAAAGATCAATATCACAGAAGTGACAAGGAAGCCTTTAGATTATGCCGCTCAGCTGGAGTTCGACGTTGGACTTCGTAAATGGACATCAATGCAGAAGCCTGAACTACACTCAAAAACTCAGGAAGGACTTTGACGTTCACACTCACGAGTCATGATGATTGTCGAAGGAAGTGGAAGAAGATAAAAAGCTCTCGGAACGAAGTCCAACCCTAAATCCACTTGAAGACTCAAGGTATTTAATACCTAATTTTAATTCGAGCGACGCCTTAACAACCTCGAGGCACTACCGCCTGAAGGCGTGAGTTTCACCCTCACCAGCAAGTTTCATGCTCTGAGTCACTGAAGCAGCTACTCGAATCAAAGTGCACCTGGAGGCCAATGCCTCGAGTGTTTATTTAAACCATGATTTGTACAATTCTCCTCATTTTTCATAGTAGATTTCTTGGTGTGATGTGGCTCTGTTAGTTTTTCCATTCTTGGATTTTTCCACATTAAATCTTGGTTTTATTTGTGTTTTTAAGTTTTGCATGCTTCTGTTCAACATTTTGCTTCGGATCTCTCGAATCGGTTTCCACAAAATCTCTCACAACGAATTGTTTCAATTTGTTCAAACAACTTTCATGGCCCTCCAAGTTCCCTCCATTGTCAACTTTCTTAAATGTGTTGATTCCTTCTTTCTGCAATCAATGCAATATGAATGCATGATACAATCGTGTTATAATATGATGATATATCTTTCATGCCAAAATCAAGCACTCGACACAACCTTATGAAACAAAAAGCCCAAAAGATTAAGTTGAACACAAAAATTCATAAATTATGTGCTTAATAATGCATAAATATGCTACCTCGATAAATCCAGCGCCAAGAAAAAGGTTTCTCACAATATCCAGAGAAAAGAAATAAGAAAGTGTGCCATCTGACCGCATGTACTCCCTAAAACCCACTCTTTGTTCTGGTGGAAATCGAAGCATTGTCATGTCATAAAGCCCTAAATGAAAATAGAATCAAAGTAAAACAATATTTACATAAAGAAAACAAACTGGAAAAGAATTTTGAATTCAAGATCTGTTCCTAAACTACAATAAAAAACATACCATAATCCCTGAACAGAAGCAGACCGCCAGGTTTTAAAACAGCCATGCACTCTGCGATAACAAATGACATCCTTTGAAATGTTATAGCGGACAGAGTGAATATCTATCCATAGAAAAAGGAATAGATGTTAGTTTCCATTTAGGTCAACTTGGTTGCGCTCAAACAAAAGTAGATGGACACATTTGACAATAAGGGCCAATCTTCAAACAGCTCAATTATTTTCTTAAGGAGTAGAGGGTCAAAATAGTCCCTTAACTGTTTACACGGGGCCATTTTAGTCCAACGAGCCTATAACAGTGACAAATTGGTCCCATACTCTTTAAATGTGTTGCAATTGTCCTTTGTGAAACTATTTCAGGCATATTAGAAGAGTATAGTACTAAATTGGCAATTCTATAAATTTTGAGATTAAAATGACCCCCTATAAAAAATCAGATGATTATTTTGACACTATTCTCTTTTTATATGTATTGATAAGAAATTTAAATCTCTAAGCTCCTCCCTAATTGAAGATGTTTCAGTAGCATATGCTTAAATTCCACGGATCAAATATAAGGAACTTGAGACAAAATCTCACTCTGAACCAAGAAAAGAACCCGATATAGGAGCATTATGGAGAACCTATATATAGATTTGTTTGGCTCGTACAAGTTCTCACTACAACAAACTTTTGATTACTTCCATCGAATATAATCCTAAGTTCGGAGAAACTTTGAAAGGCTGCTGCTTAATGAACTAACATCATTTCAGGGCAACCAACACCAACTTTTGGTTGAGTAGTCTGGTCATTTCTATGTCTGACAGTGATGTGGGGGCTCAAAAAAATCGCGGGAAGGGACCCGTGAATCCGCAATCACTAAATGTCGTTGTATCGTGGAATCGGGAGACTCCAGCAATCTAGGATGATGATTTTCATTCGAGAAGCATCCCATTCCCAATTTTAGCCAGACTATTTTCCTTTTTGAGCTTTCTCCTATTTAATTATTTCTGATTAGGTTTATTTTTCCAAGGGAGACTATTTATATGTTTATTTTTCTCTTTGGAGACACTTTTAATTTTTTTTATGTGTTAGAGATTGTATATCTGATTTCTACCATAAAGATAGTTGTAAAATTTTCCTTTTGCTAGTGGTGTCTATATCTTATGCAGGAATAGATGGTAAACCTTTTCATGGGTGCCTGTAGTTTTCAGCCACCCTGTTGTTTTCAGCCAGAAAAGCCGAAGATAGATGTCAAATCAGTTGTCCAATAACATATTTCGCCTCATACACCTTCCCAATACCATCGACCTCGCATATTTTTGTTCTCTCTTTATTCCACAACCACCTTACTGCTAAATCTACTTCCTACACCTTTTAGGATCCCTAAATAGGTGTCATCTAATATCAGAGTCCGACAAATCTTGGATTTTTTATGTCTTTTTAGCCCCCAATCCAAAATTTAAATAAAAAAATTCACCACATCCAAATCATTTCTACCGCAATTACTACTCCTAACCTTAAATATTCAAAATCCAATCTTTGATTTGCAATCCTACATCAGTCGAAAGCATGGTCGGAAGAAGAAAAGGACATCAAACCGTCAAAGAGAAACCCTTGGCAAGGTGTTCAGGAACTTTGGAAGATATGCAACAAAAATTTCCCAACTGCAGCTGAGGCAAGTCGCATTTGAGAGAAGATAATATAGTAAGGTCACTCATAGTCAACACGATGATTAGCCTGATCAAGAGGAGGAAGTGAATCCCTCTCACCAAGAAGCTTAAGCATTAACTGATAAACAACCGATGTTGTGTCGATTTGACACTGAATATGAGCAAAAAAGTCAAGATGTTGAACTTTGATTTACCGGATTTTGACGGCCTCATGTATTTGGACAAGTTTTTTAAATGACTTTAAATAGTGGAACGAATTCTTTAGTACAAAGAAGTTTCTCAGGACAAAAGAGAAAAAAAACCGGTTATCAAGCCCAAGAAGAACGATATCTTATGGTGGGAGAAACTGAAATATAATTGATAGCGAGAAGGGAAGAGTAAGATTACCACATAATCCAAAATGAAAAGAGATATGCAACTCAAATACATTCCCCCACATTACCGATAGAATATAGTTAAAAAATTTCATCATTTGCACTAGAGAAAATCTTGTATGTAAGAGCACACAGTTCAATTTAACCTATTCATACTACAATATGAGTTGGTAGAACTAGTGGAACAAGCAAAAGTAAGATAAATTGGAGAGTTGAGGTCATTTATCAATAATGTGATGCAGTTGCAGCCATATTAGTCCCTACTCAATGTACGGACCCTAACTTTAACGGTGAAGAAACAACAATATTATCAGGCGACCACAACACCATACAAACAAAGTTCAACCCCAGGATTAGGCAACAAAAGCGTGCCCAGTGGAGATCCCAACCAACCCCGCCAAAGAAAAAATGAATTCACAATGGAGAAAAGGTGGAGACAACATATACTCTCAAATTTGTCCCGACTAAGAAGTGCTTCAAGTGTCATAATTTGGGCAGACTACGTCTGATTGCCCAAAGAAGAAGGTGATCTATTCCATTGAGCAGGAAGCAGTTTAAGAAATGACAGTGACACAAAAGAGAATGATGATGTCAGAGAGAAGTATCAACTTCAGCCGACAAAGGAGATGTTGGTGATTCAACGAGTCCTTCAGATTGAGCCTGTGAGAGAAGCATCACCAGGATTAGCATTGGTTGTTCTAGATTACAGTGGGTCCAAGGCATTGATACTATACACATGCCAACCCTAGCTAAGTGAACTTCAAGATTGCCTGACCTACAACCTATCTTCTAGGTTAGCACTACTTAAGGAGGTCCAATATGTCAACACATCAACATAAAAATGAGAAATTTTGTATTGATTTTTGGAAAATACTTTGGAATAAATTGAATATCAAATTTCAATTCATTTAAGCAATGACATCCCAAAAGAAGGATCAGATAGGGGTTGTGAGGAGCTAATTTGGAAATTTCTACATGTGTTTTGTGAGAAAGAACATCAAACAGAGGGATCCAGTCTCTCACAGAGAAGAACAAGAAGCATCTCGTAGTCGAGGAGAATAATGTGGGAGCTCAGGAAAACTGCATCGTGAGATTTCTCTATATCGCGGAATCTAGAGACCCCTGTGATCACAGGATGATTATTTCTTATGGGATGCCTCCCATTCCCAATTTCAGCCAGATTCTTTTTCTATTTGAGCTTTTTCTAATTTCATTATTTCTAACTAGGTTTATTTTTGTAAAGGAGATTGTTTATATGTTTATTTTTCTTTTTGGAAAGACTTTCAATTTTGTTTGTACGTTTTAGAGATTGTATCTCTGATTTTTTTCCTAAGAAACATCGTGTCATTTTTCTTTTGCAAGTAGTATGTCTATAGCTGGTGAACCTCCTTGATATCCGTATCGCACTATTTCGTGGGTGTCTTTGCTGTTTTCAGCTAGAAAAGTCAACAACCGACGTAGAATATGCTGTCCAACAGCAGATTTCGCCCCTCATACCCCTTCCAAATACCATCAACCTCGCATATTTTCGCTCCCTCGCTATTCCACAAC
>JXCR01112764.1:0-13087 GCA_002079205.1 Phalaenopsis hybrid cultivar | reverse complement strand
CCACTAGGGTGATTTTGAGAAGGCTGGGCGGTATTACATGGCTGCTGTCAAAGAAATTAACAAGCCTCAAGAGTTCGCTTTACCGTTTTATGGTTTGTTCTTATGGGACTGTGCCTATAATTTTTCTTCCATGCTTTTGTATTTCTGAAAGAATGCTGTAGATGGACATACTTTATTTATGCTGCGAAGATTGCATCTCATATAATAGTATTAAGTGTTTCCTCGCTTCTGCTTGGAGTTTTACTTTTCAACCGTGGTTCATTTGCATTTTTTAAAACAAAGGTATTAATTCCAGGACTTCTTTTGAAACCACTATTTTTATATTTTCATACTAAAATTGATGTGCTTGAAGATCAAATAAGATATAGTGTGTGGATCTGTGAGCATCCCGATGTTATCAATTTTCTGAATTAATCAAGTATTAAATTGATTTAATAGGCACTATAGAATTCTCATATTTTTTGAAAAATTTTCTTGATGAAATTAGTGAAACCCAACTTCAAACAATCTAGGAAGAGGGCTGACTACTCAATTCTGGTTCTTAAATTTATTCTATTAAAAATAAGGCATGGAATGTCGAGCCTGAATCAATACAACAACAACAACAAAGCCTTAATCCCACTATGTGGGTNTCTTAAATTTATTCTATTAAAAATAAGGCATGGAATGTCGAGCCTGAATCAATACAACAACAACAACAAAGCTTTAATCCCACTATGTGGGTTCGGCTACATGAATCCTTTTTCTCCATTGCGTCCAATTTAGTGACATAATTTTCATTTAGTTATAATAAGAATCCTTTTTCTCCATTGCGTCCTATTTAGTGTCATATTTTCATTTAGTTCTAGTAAATTAGGATTATTTTTAATACAATAAGCCCAAGTCTTCCTAGGTCTACCTCTGCCTTTCTTAACACAAATATCATTTTTTATACAATAAGCCCAAGTCTTCCTAGGTCTACCTCTGCCTTTCTTAACATAAGACGAATCTAAAACATCTACTCTCCTAATTGGATCATCAGATGGTTGACGTTTAATGTCACCAAACCATCTAAGACGACTTTCTCCGATTTTGTCCTGTCACTTGAGCTACACCAACCCTTGATCAATATACAATCGATTTTATATAGGAAAAGAAAGCCAAAAGTCGTCCTATGATTGTATGCGATCCATTTTGCTCCTGAATATCACATTTCTCCAAATCAATTCCTCAACTATGTAAAATTGATTCAAAATGGTATGTAAAATTGATTCAAAATGGTCCCTCATGTCAAAATTAATGGAAATTGGGATATAATAATGATACTAATTTAGTTTGGATTATATAAAATTGATTTAAATTTAACTCCTAAGGGGTCATTTAAGGTCAATTTTGTTTGCTTGCAAGATTAAATTAAAGAAATACAATACTCTAGAACTAATTGATCACTTATGGATAGTTGGGGCACATTTTGAGCTTTTTTCCTATTCTATCCATGATGAAGAAACTGACCACATGGAGGGATTTTCAAGGAGTTTTTAAAATGTTCTGCATGTTTTATGGTAATTTCTTATTTTTGTTCTTAATTCCTAGCGCTTGGCTTCTTTTGAGGGAATAGTTCCTAGTTTTAAATTTGTTTTAATTTTGCATGCCTAGAATATTGTTTGAATGNATGGTAATTTCTTATTTTTGTTCTTAATTCCTAGCGCTTGGCTTCTTTTGAGGGAATAGTTCCTAGTTTTAATTTTGCATGCCTAGAATATTGTTTGAATGTCTATTAATAAAGATTAAATGCAATTAGTGAAAAAAATATGTGAATTGAATAGACAATTGATTATTTTGATCCCAAAACCTCACTCTTTATCCTTTTATCCACTTTCCTACAATCCAAGGGGAAGGAAAGGTTTCCTTGCCTTCCTTCTCTCACTCTAAGAGAAGTCTTTTGCTGCTGTTGAGCATATAAAACATTGAGAAAACCATCCTTCCAACTGACTTGAAACCATAGACGGCGGTCAGCTTGGGAAGGAACCGGGCCTTCCTGTTTTATTCTTCTTTGATCTATTGCCAAACATAAAATCCAGAGCAATGCAAAGGTAAAAATATTATATAAACAAATCGAGAAGCAATGAAGACTCTCAGGTAGAGGTGAAGTAAAGAACATGGAGATTATCTGCATAGTGGTTTATAGCTTACTAACATTTTTTGGCAATACCCTTCTATTTTTGCTTGTTAAATTTAACATTGTTCATAATGTTTGCTAATCTCTATTGCTCTGACACTTAGTTACTCATATTGGGCCTTCTTCAATTAATAAATCAACTTTGTAGGATACTTTAAACCTATTGTAAAGCTTTTTATGATGTCACTATATTTTTTTTAGGTGGTTTTAGGTAGGGCATAAAACATCCCTATTGTTACTCACGAAACTCCTAAGGATTTAATCAAATTCATTGGGAAGATTTTGGACACCAATACTTAAGCTTATCAAAGGTGGCTTTGGATCAAGTTGTGGATCAGAGCATGATTCATAGCTTAAAAGAAACTTGAGTGACGAATAATGACAAAAGCTCCAACAATCATTACCAACCAATGAGCCTTTGGAGCAGAAAACAAATAATAGGCATGCAAGAAGAGAACGGTCCAAAAAATGAGAATGATGTTGGATTTTCAAAAAATTACAAAAAAGGTTATAGCATATGTGTTAGAGATTATTGAAGGCCCGTTTTTTATATCATTGGCTATGAAGCAGAGAAATGAATTTAGCGGAAATGATTGAAGCAAAGACAAGTATTAGTACACGAGTATACAATTGAGTTTAGTTGACAAGTTTTGTCACTAAATGCCTCATTATTAGGAGAAAGCAAGTGTTATGAAATCTTTTGCAATACTACAAGAATGCCTCCTAAGGGAGCTAATTTTTTTTGGTATAATTACATACAGAGCACCTGAAACTTTGATATTTACAATTTAACCACCTAGGTGATTTTTTTGAACTACCAAACTGATGTATTTACGCGTGCCATGATCAAACTAGCGAGAATTTGATAAAAATGAAAAATATGGGTGAAAAAGTGTGGTTGATTTGTAAATAGTAAGTTTCACGTGTTTGTATGTAATTGCCCCAAATGTTTTTAGTGTAGATTATTGCAGAGGTTAACTCTGAAGTTTCTTCTATAGAGGAAATAAGCAAAGCAAGAAATATATGATTCCTTGAAGAAGTGGTCAAAGAGAAGTGCTTTTTGTAGGAGATAAAAGATAGAGGAAAACACTATTATTGTCATTATTAGTTCAGTCGCCAATTAAACGCAGGTTGTTGAAAATTGCATCTTGAAAGGGCCCCCTGGGAAAGAGGCTAGGAACGCTACTTTCATTACAAAATGGTAGGAGATCATTGACCTTGCAGATTGGAACCAGCAAATCTGACTAATCCAATAGTTGTGCTTATGACTATAGACAATGATAATTTAAGAGATAAGTTGTATTTAAACTTTACTGAAATGCCTGTCAATAAATATCCTTACTCCTTTGCTTTAATTAAAGTATCACCTAAAGCTTTACATTTTAGGTTGGATTAAAAAGGATGTTCATTATGTGGTGGATTATGTGTGTAAAGTGAAGTTCTGAATTTTATGTTGATGAGGGCTTGTGTGACGTGGTTCATTTGGATGTTTGCTGTGCACTTTTTGATAAGTCCTTCTTTATAGGACATATAAGCAGTTAATTGAAGAATTAAGTTACTTTTCTTTGACGTGATGACCAATTTCTAGTTTTAAAAGACTTTTTTATAAGTTTATCTCAAGGAACAGTCGGTTGGTACTAATAGGAATCAAGGAACTTGGTTTGTTCACTCCATTTCACCATCACTAGACGTGTCACTAACAGTTGTCCCGTAAGCACACTTAATAAGAACTCCTGTATGGTAAAAATAGAAGAGGGAATAAGTCTAAGCAAGTTCAACCATAAATGGAGCCGCAACAATTCTTCTCTTGCCAGCCTTGGGAAACAAAGGGGAAATGAGAAAGAAGAAGCCAAAGATCATAGCTTAGCTTAGAAGAAAATTAAATTGTGATCCTTTATAAGAGGAAAAAGAACTTAGAGGTGGCTCTTTGATTCAAATGTCATCAAATCTCTATAATATTAAGTTTTGAAAATAATTCAAAAGCTTCTAGATAATTCTCAGATTTTATTCGAAAGTGTCACTTGAGTTCTTAGATGTAAAGAGAATATTTTTGACAAGATTGATCTAGTTTAATCTCTAAATTATTCAAGGAATGGAACATAGAGCCTAGCATTTAAATAATAATTAATTATATTCATAATGTTGGAACTAGCCACATGGAGAGAGACTCGAGGAGATTTTTAAATTTTGCATATTCTTTGGCTAGTATTTTCTTTTATGCTTAATTTTCTTTTTCTAGATTTTAGTTGACATATACTTTGTGAGATTAGTTCTTATTTCTCAAGTTATTTTGAGTGCATATTAATTTTTTTTTAAACTTTATAAATGGATATCAAATATAATTGGTGAAAAAAATTTCAGAATTGACTACATAGTTGATTATTTTATTCCTACAATCTCCTTATCTCCTCACATTCATTGGGCCTTGGCCTCCAATCCCTGGAAAAGCAAAGGTTTTTGGCTCATCTTAAAGGAAAAACAATGGTTGTTGACCCCATTCTCTTTTTCTCGCTCGCTCTCAATCTCTGTCTAAATTTTTTTTTTGCTTCTTCAACCAGGGTAGGAATCAAACACTTCAAACTCTCTGGCTCTCCTGATAATGTCAATTGCCCTCATCCAGGGAAGGAGGGCCTACCTTTTATGGTCCTCTTTGATTTACATATCAAGAAATGACTCACCTCCTTGTTAGCATAAAGATAATAATCACAGATGAACATAAGAAGAAACTATGAAGACTATTTGAAGGTGAAGAACATGGAGATGATTTCTATGGTGGCTCATTTCCTCAGGTTTTATAGGTGTATCTTTTCAATTTGGTATATAAATTTAAAATTTTGTGAAGGAGCTACACCTGATTTCTGATCTTCAATGCCATTCTGGCCAAGCAATGGACAATATCTTGTTATATGACTAGGCTGAAGACACCAAGAACAAGTGTTAGAGCCCATCAAACATTCACTCTTATGTTGTCTTCCGCATTATACATGAGTGACTATAATACTTTGAGTCATACCACTGCTACTGAATTTTACTTTTTTTTTTCCCATTGGATCATTTTGATTGATCAACATGTTTACTAATCTCTAGTTTACACTTAGTCACTTATATTGGACCTTCTACTTTCCTTAATGAATTCACTTGCTAGGATACCATAATACTATCGGGAAGCATTGTGTGATCTTATTATATGGCCTTATTTAGTGTTAAATTGGGAAGAACATATCCCTCAATTCTATAGCGTAATTAGGCATCATACCATGACCCAAGTCTACAAAAATAATCTTCAATCCGCTTGGAAGTTTTTGAACACCAATTGATGTGGGACAATTAATGGTTTAGGATTTCCAATGCAACCTAGAATGAGATGCATAATGAAAACACAAACATATTAGAATATCTAGGCTACCGATTCTTAATTTTAGTTAGAATAAATCACTATTAAAAATTAAGTATGTTAGGTTGTGAATACATATATACAATTTGAAGGATGGCGTACATCACATATATTGATTTTATATATTTGTACACACTTATGTGTAACTCAAATGATTGAAGAAATGACCCCAAAATACTTGCCATATTTGTATGTATCCTATAAGCTTAATGTATATTATTATACACGTGTGCATAAAAATAAGCAAGTAATTAACCCAAAATTGTTGTACACAAGTGCATATAGCCCTGAAATTGAGTTTACAAGTTACATTTCTTTCAATCTGAATTATTATTTAGTAGTCACAAAAATATGAAGCTTTACCCAAAAATCGTAGGTGAATTTAAAATTTAATCGATCATTTAGTTTCCTACTACAAAAAGGAATTCATTGAATATCACACTTGAAAAAAATTTAACACATACACAGTGGCAATAAAGCAAATTAAAAAGAAGAATAACAATATAAACCACAAAAAAAAAAAAAATGGCCTCACATAATTATAAGAAGACTTTCCCTTGGAAGTGCTCATCACATCCATGAAGCATTTGAAGAATACACATTCAATCAACACTCCAATTTAAAGTTACGCGGAAGAGGTCTGTCATTTCTATTCTATCACAAACCGGAACGAGACATGCCTCACCACCTTTGATGCATGCCTATTCTAATCAAATTATAATCACACATTATTCTATAAACGATCAGATGGTAAAGCTACCATATTATCTGTGTATGTTGATAGTTACTTTATCTTGTGAGATGATGATTTGGAGATGAGTATCTAGAAAGGGCTTGCTGGGGAGTTCAGAATCAAAGTTCTTTGCTCGCTTGAGTAATTTCTTTGAATGTAGATTGCTAGAAACAAAAATTAGATTACTATTATCCAATAAATATGTTATAGATCTCTTAAAGGAAGTTTTTTTTTTTGATTGAAAGTGATTTTGGTATTAGCACTCCTGCGATAACGGAAGATCTCACATGTTTGCTAGAAAGCTCGTTTGTTTATCTTATACTATACCTATTATTGCCTGTTGGCATGATATTTTTTTTATGCATACATGAGCTTTCACAAGAGTACTCAAGTATTTGAAAGGGAATATAAGAAGGGAGTTATTCTTTAAGAAAGAAAAATCTCAAATAATATAAGGCTATATTGATGCTTATTAGGAATGCTCTATACTNTTGCTAGAAACAAAAATTAGATTACTATTATCCAATAAATATGTTATAGATCTCTTAAAGGAAGTTTTTTTTATTTGATTGAAAGTGATTTTGGTATTAGCACTCTTGCGATAACGGAAGATGTCACATGTTTGTTAGAAAGCTCGTTTGTTTATCTTATACTATACCTATTATAGCCTGTTGACATGATAATTTTTTTTATGCATACATGAGCTTTTACAAGAGTACTCAAGTATTTGAAAGGGAATATAAGAAGGGAGTTATTCTTTAAGAAAGAAAAATCTCAAATAATATAAGGCTATATTGATGCTTATTAGGAATGCCTGNGATTTCTGATCTTCAATGCCATTCTGGCCAAGCAATGGACAATATCTTGTTATATGACTAGGCTGAAGACACCAAGAACAAGTGTTAGAGCCCATCAAACATTCACTCTTATGTTGTCTTCCGCATTATACATGAGTGACTATAATACTTTGAGTCATACCACTGCTACTGAATTTTACTTTTTTTTTTCCCATTGGATCATTTTGATTGATCAACATGTTTACTAATCTCTAGTTTACACTTAGTCACTTATATTGGACCTTCTACTTTCCTTAATGAATTCACTTGCTAGGATACCATAATACTATTGGGAAGCATTGTGTGATCTTATTATATGGCCTTATTTAGTGTTAAATTGGGAAGAACATATCCCTCAATTCTATAGCGTAATTAGGCATCATACCATGACCCAAGTCTACAAAAATAATCTTCAATCCGCTTGGAAGTTTTTGAACACCAATTGATGTGGGACAATTAATGGTTTAGGATTTCCAATGCAACCTAGAATGAGATGCATAATGAAAACACAAACATATTAGAATATCTAGGCTACCGATTCTTAATTTTAGTTAGAATAAATCACTATTAAAAATTGAGTATGTTAGGTTGTGAATACATATATACAATTTGAAGGATGGCGTACATCACATATATTGATTTTATATATTTGTACACACTTATGTGTAACTCAAATGATTGAAGAAATGACCCCAAAATACTTGCCATATTTGTATGTATCCTATAAGCTTAATGTATACTATTATACACATGTGTGCATAAAAATAAGCAAGTAATTAACCCAAAATTGTTGTACACAAGTGCATATAGCCCTGAAATTGAGTTTACAAGTTACATTTCTTTCAATCTGAATTATTATTTAGTAGTCACAAAAATATGAAGCTTTACCCAAAAATCATAGGTGAATTTAAAATTTAATCGATCATTTAGTTTCCTACTACAAAAAGGAATTCATTGAATATCACACTTGAAAAAAATTTAACACATACACAGTGGCAATAAAGCAAATTAAAAATAAGAATAACAATATAAACCACAAAAAAAAAAAAAAATTGGCCTCACATAATTATAAGAAGACTTTCCCTCGGAAGTGCTCATCACATCCATGAAGCATTTGAAGAATACACATTCAATCAACACCCCAATTTAAAGTTACGCGGAAGAGGTCTGTCATTTCTATTCTATCACAAACCGGAACGAGACATGCCTCACCACCTTTGATGCATGCTTATTCTAATCAAATTATAATCACACATTATTCTATAAACGATCAGATGGTAAAGCTACCATATTATCTGTGTATGTTGATAGTTACTTTATCTTGTGAGATGATGATTTGGAGATGAGTATCTAGAAAGGGCTTGCTGGGGAGTTCAGAATCAAAGTTCTTTGCTCGCTTGAGTAATTTCTTTGAATGTAGATTGCTAGAAACAAAAATTAGATTACTATTATCCAATAAATATGTTATAGATCTCTTAAAGGAAGTTTTTTTTATTTGATTGAAAGTGATTTTGGTATTAGCACTCTTGCGATAACGGAAGATGTCACATGTTTGTTAGAAAGCTCGTTTGTTTATCTTATACTATACCTATTATAGCCTGTTGACATGATAATTTTTTTTATGCATACATGAGCTTTTACAAGAGTACTCAAGTATTTGAAAGGGAATATAAGAAGGGAGTTATTCTTTAAGAAAGAAAAATCTCAAATAATATAAGGCTATATTGATGCTTATTAGGAATGCTCTATACTTACACATGGGGCAATTTTGTAATATGGAGGAGTAAAAAAAATGATATATGGTGTCAAGGAGTAGTGCGGAAGCTTAACTCAAATCCTTGGCTATTGGGATTGGTAAATTAATCTAGTTTGAACTACTCTTAAAAGAACTTCACTTAACAATTAAAGACTTCTATAATATTATATTGTGATAGTATAAATGTTATTGGTGTAGTGCACAATCCTATCCACTATGGTTGAACTAATAAAATGGAGATATATTGGTACTTCATTAAAGAAAAATTGAAATGGAATCTATGTGTTTTATTCAGTCCCTTATCCGATCGGACTACTGAGATCCTAGCAAAGTGTTGATGAGAACCCTATTCGGACCAAAAAAAAAAAGAAAAAAAAAAAGGATTGACTTGCTTGACTTTTATGATGTTTAGTAACCAGCTTAGGGGAGAATGTTAAATGGCCACTATCCCTTTATGCAAAAGGGAAAGAATAGATGCTGTCTTATACTAGGTGCTTTCCCTAGATAGAAATCTAGCATGTAACTGTTTGGCAGGGCTGGTGATTCTAATTTATATATTTCTTGTTGTATGTTCTTCTTGACAGCCTTTGTTTTGGCTTGAATGGAAAGCTCCGAGCATGGGGCTGATGTGCGGCTGAGTTCTAGGGAATAAATCGCTTGTAATTATTAGTTTTTCAAAATAAAACCTGTTATAATATTTTTATTTGCTTTCTTGCTAGGGTGAATTAATTTTTCCTTGTTTTTAAATTTTTATCCCATATTTTTCGTAGGAATCATGTTTTGGTCAAATGATACTATGAGATTTTCCAGTGTTTTGGCTCTCTTTCCCCTTTTTTCTTTTTTTTTTCTAATAAAGATGAATACTTTTAGGTGAGGGAGGTAGCATATCGATTGACCTTTCTAATAAACTTTGAAGGGCTAGCTGGCACATGACTATTAGCATTTTTTGCTTTGGGTGATAGTAATAATGAATTGGTAGTGCGTGGAATTTCTTCGTCTATGAAGGGCTTGAGAGGCTGCTAGGAATTGTCATGTTAGATTCTGTTGCTGTTTGCACCTACAAATTCCAAAATAATGTTTACATTGCTACCTGTTCAGTCTCTTTCTGCAAAGAGCCTGATCTTTTAATTATTTACTAGAGCTCATTAAAGGTATTTATGCACGTTCTAGGTTTTTCTCTCCTTTTATACTGATGTTTTCTTTTTTGTATTAGGTGCCTTGAAATGGAAGAGATGATAGAATCACTTGTTTTATCATAAATTGAAATTTGATTTTTTCTTCTATCTTGTAAGCACATTTTTAAAATCATAATTTCTATTTATGAATCAGAAGATGCATATACAATGAACAATTGATGCAATAAGATGCTATCCAACTCATTCAGAATGCATGTTATTTTTTGCTTTCTTTGGATTAATTATATAATAGATGTATGCTCAAGTTTGAATTTATTAAGTGAATTCTTTCATTAAAGACTTCCTTTTTTATGAAATATCTAATATTGTTTTTCTTGAATTTTTTTGAATATTTCCTTTTATCATTATTTCCTTCGATGTAAAAGCCATCCCATTAAAATGCTTGTGTAGCAATATTTTGATGTTTATGCATCAATATTTGCAACCGAGGTTGCTCCAAATCCACCTCTCTCTCTCTCTCTCTGCCTGCCTCCCTCTCTCTCTCTCAATGGTTCTCTTTTTTGGTTGAATTTCTATTCTCCTTTTCCATTTTTACTGTTTTATAATACAAGCATCCCTTGTCTTAAATCAAGCAACACAAGTGCGAGAGGTTCTCTATTTTGCATCCTCCCCAACTATTGGATTTTCATAGGCACAATTCTTAGTTAAGCTTTGTGTCAGGCTTTTTTATTCCAATGTAAATTTTGTTAATATTTTTATTTGCTATTATTTATCTAATATTTTGCTTGGATGCAGGCCTTGGACAAGTTCAATTGAAATTAGGAGATTTAAAAAATGCCCTTTCAAACTTTGAGAAAGTTCAGGAGGTGTACCCTGAAAATTGTGAAACTTTGAAGGTTAGTGGCTAAATGTCAATGAAGATCGATCATCAGCCTTTATTTGCCTAAAAGTGATTGAGATGCTTGATTTGGTTTATTTCACTGTGTAGGTTGTTGCACATATTCATGTTCAGCTTGGTCAGACTGAAAAGGCCTTGGAAATTTTCCGGAAAGCAACACGCGTAGATCCGAAGGATGCTCAGGTGGATGTTGCAGCGTATTTTGATTCATAAATGATATGTTAATATGTATTGATTTGAGTATGCCTTATGTCTTATATAGCTATTGAATAGTGTAATATGTGCATATCATGCTAATAATAACCTTAATATCATATCAAACTTTTAATTTGTAAAGTTTTATTATTAAGGTGTTGGGATATTCAATTTTGTCTAAAATGACCTATTTTGGACAAATTAGCTGGATAATTATAGTCTAAAACCCATATGTGCGCTGTTTTCTCAAATGCATTTGTATTACAACTTCTTTGTCCATCTTTTCTTAATGTGAATTATTATGAGGTTGTTTTTCTTGGTGCATTAGAATGTCTGTTAAATTGAATTCATGTGAATTAAATGTGGTTAGTTTTCTTTTTGATTAATGTGCATGACTACTTGAATGCATGTGTGTACGCACAAATGCTCAAATGCACCAATGCATTTGCATTGTTGCAATTGTCATTACTGTGTTGCCACATTTCTTTTCTTATTCTTTTATTTATGAAGATTACCACAATTGCCCTATCCATCTACAATTACAATAATACCCACATGCCCTTGGTCTGAGGTTCGCTTAAAATTGAGGGATGTAATCTAAATCTAATGAGAGAGTTGCAAAACATCTATTCAACATATTGGCTGAATGGAAATAATTATCTAGAGTGATCATGATTGGTTTGGAGGTTCTCAAACTGAAGAAAACTGTTGGTTTATTGGAGCACCTAGAAAGACATCCAAGATCGGTATTTTTGCTCTAGCATTTTCAAGTATTACCTATTCTACTCAGGCCTTTAAAGTCTCAGAGATGCTCATTCCTTTATACTTGATCATTGATTTGAGAATTATATATAAAATGATTAACTCTTCTTACAAGTATATTTCTTATGTGCCATGTCATAACTACAAGGAAAAAAATTATTGTTGGTGGAACCTTCTCCTTTGTTGCTGGTCAAGGAGGTATTTTCATAAATAAATCACTTACATTATAAATTTTTTTGTGTTTATCTAAATTATTTAACAATCTCTTATCCATTCGAAATCTTACTAAAAACTCAATGTAATTTTGTATTTTATTCTTCCTATTGTGTCATAGGAACATGATATGAGAAGGATAATTGGGCTTGTTAAAGAATGCAATTATCTTTACCATTTTGAGAAACCCAATGATTAAAAAAAAATACATATAATTTTCAATATTAACTCTTCTCTTCTTAAAAGAAAAAAATATGATTTCAGCACTTATGTTTTGGCCACCCATCCTTTATTATTCTCAAAAGCATATTTCTTTTTTAGTTTAAGGGTTTGTTTGGAGTGTATTGCATTTCTTTTGCAGGAGTTTCAGTTGTCGACCATCTGATGATCCGGTTAGGAGAATAGATGTTTTAGATTCAACTTATGATAACAAAGGTAGAGGTAGGCCTAGAATGACTTGGGCACATTGTATAAAAAATGATCATAATTTATTATAATTAAATGAAACTATGACACTCAATTGGACGCAGTGGTGAAGAATGATTTATGTTGCCGACCTTGCTTAATGGGAAAGGCTTGTTGTTGGGGTGTGGTGGGGTGGGGTGGGATAACGTAATATCTTAATATTTCTGTAATTCGCTATCCGTTTCATTTTCAATTTATATTAAATTACCAGGATTTGGGTGAACTCCCAAAACATTGCCTATGTAGATGAGTTTTTATTGTAAAATATGACTACAATGCTTCAATAGAATGGCATAAAGCTTGTCTAGTGGCCAAATGTTAAACCTAAACATATGATTAATTATCTTAAAAACTTTACTCAATTTGCTTAAATGAATAATGTTACAAGATCTTTAGCAGTTAACAAAAACTAGAAAATATAATAGTTTAACATAAAAAAAAATGCCTTCTTTTGTAGTAACGTAATATCTTAATATTTTTGTAATTCACTATCCGTTTCATTTTCAATGTATATTGAATTACCTGGATTTGGGCGAACTCC
>JXCR01112758.1:4913-33656 GCA_002079205.1 Phalaenopsis hybrid cultivar | reverse complement strand
TTCACCTAACTGGGAGAAACAATTTGAACTGATGTGTGATGCTAGTAATTATGCTATTGGAGTTGTTCTTTGACAAAGATATGAAAAGGTTTTTAAAGTGATATACTACGCTAGTAAAACTCTTAATGATGCTCAAATTAACAATACTGTTACTGAAAAAGAGCTACTCGCCATCGTATATGCTTTAGACAAATTTTGATCTTATTTAATTGGAGCTAAATGTGTTGTGCACACTGATCACTCAGCTAGTAAATATCTGATGCAAAAGAAGGATGCCAAACCAAGGTTGATTAGATGGATATCATTGATACAAGAATTTGATCTTGTAGTTAATGATAGAAAGAGAACTGATAATCAAATTGCTGATCATTTCTCAAGATTAGAAAACCATGAATTATCTGATGCAGATAATGAAATTACAGACAGTTTCCCTGATGAACAACTTTATAATGTTAGTGAGTGAAAAATACCATGATATGCTGATATTGTTAATTATATTGTAAGTGATATTTTTCCACCTATGCTAACATTGCAACAACAAAAAAAATTTATTCATGATGCGAAAGCATATTTTTGGGATGAGCCTTATTTATATAAATAATGTAAGGATCTGATTATGAGAAGATGTGTACCTTATGAAGAAACTGAACTGATCATTCAAAAATGTCATGATTCTAAATTTGGAGGACATTTTGGGAGTAATAAAACTTCTAATAAAATTTTACAAGCTGGATTTTATTTGCCTACTTTATTTAGAGATGTTTATATATATATAAAAATTTGTGATTGATGTCAACGAGTAGGAAATATATCTAGAAGAACTGAAATGCCTATAAATTTCATCTTGGAAGTTGAGATCTTTTATGTTTGGGGATTAGATTTTATGGGACCATTTACTCCTTCATTTGGGAACTTATATATATTAATTTCAGTAGACTACCTCTCTAAGTGGCATGAAGCACAAGCTTTACCTCGCTGTGACACTAAAAGTGTTTCAAGATTTTTAATGAAAAATATTTTCACTAAATACGGAATTCTTAGGATGATTATTACTGACGGAGGATCCCATTTTAGGAATAAATATATTCAGAGATTGGAAGAAAAATTTAATATTATTCATAGAATCTCTACTGCTTATCACCCTCAAACCAGTGGATTAGCTGAAGTTTCTAATAGAGAGATTAAACAAATACTTGAAAAGACGGTAAACCCTAGTAGAATAGATTGGTCCACTAGACTAGATACCGCATTATGGGCTTACAGGACTGCTTATAAAACATCTATTGGAATGACTCCTTACAGACTGATTTTTGGAAAGACTTGTCACTTACCAGTAGAATTGGAGCATAAAGCATATTATGCGATTAAAGAATTCAATTATAATTTGAATGATGCTGGTAAGAAGAGATTGTTACAACTAAATGAATTAAAAGAATTAAGAAATGAATCTTATGATAATGACAGAATTTATAAGGAAAAGCTAAAGTTATGACATGATCGGAAGATTAACCAAAAGAACTTGGAACCAGGACAAGAAGTTTTGCTTTACAATACAAGGCTGAAGTTATTCCCTGGGAAATTGAAGTCTCATTGGTTATGGTCATTTACTGTGACTCAAGTTTATACTTACGGAACTATTGAAATTGAAGATCAGAAAATGGGAAATAGATTTAAAGTAAATGGACATAGATTAAAACCATATTATGAGGGTAACAGACCAAATTTTAAAGAGGTTTTAAGGATCAGTCAACCTGAATAACACCTAAATAGGTCGGGCTGATGACGTTAAACCAAGCGCTTTATGGGAGACAACCCTTATTTATCTTTACTTTATTTGCAATTATAGTAGTTGTTATTTAAATTTATCGCTAGTTTATAGTAGTATTAAGCTCTACTACTTTTATTTATTCTTAAAACATCTTAAAAATTAGATCCATAAAGAAAAATTGAAACGCATTCGGACCAGAGCGAAACTGTGAAAATTTTGCCTTGGGCACCGACGGCGCCGGCGGCTGGTTTTTCCCGAGAGTCCAAACAAAATTAATATAGAAGCGCGCCGACGGTGCCCTCGACGCCACCGCCAGCAAGATCGATGAGAGGCGGTTTCTTATGTCCGATGAGCGGTTTTTGACGGTTTTTGGGTGGGAATAGTCTTTTTAAACTTAAAAATTCAAACTCTAGTTCATATTTTCTCCGCAAGAATAAAGTAAAACTCTGTCAATTTCATTCCTATGGCATCCACTTCCCCTGATGATCCCAGAATGCAAGTTTTCAATCGGCGAAAGTTCATTAGTGCAGAATCGCAGCGAATCTTCAACAAGTTACTGACAAAGAAAAGATTAATCAAAGAACGAGGATTCGTGAATCGAGGATTGAATAATCCCACGAGGATATTGAAGAAACGATAGTCCGGTGAAGATGGAAAGTGTTGTGCTACAATACTGCCGCCGTGGTAGTTCCTGTGGTAAAAGAATTTTATACAAATTTACATGGAATCAACCAAGGAGTTGTTTATGTGCGAGGAAGATGGATTACTTTCACTCCTGCATGGATCAATGAGTTATATATGATAGAGAATGTTCCTGTCTGCCACTATTCTAATTTCGTCGCAACGAGAAACCAGATGAATGAAATTTACCAGCATTTGATGGACGAAACTGACAATTGGGAAATGCGAGAGTACGGGTATGTTAGTTTTTCTTCAACACTTTTGAATCCCGTCTACAAACACTAACACTTCTTCATTTCTGCGAAGCTGTTACCGACAATGAAGGTTGGTAAAGTTTCTAAAGAAAGTGTCATTCTGAATTACTGCATCCAAAGGGGACTGCCGATTGATATTGGATCTATAATTGTGAAGTCAGTTTTAGGCCTGATCGTTCACGGATCAACTTATGGGCTTGGACACCCTTCCACAATTTTCTCACTTTGCAGCCAGTCTCAAGTATCCTATGAAAACTGGGAAAAGGTACTGCTACCTTGGAAACCTTTGGATCCAACTGAAAGATTCCCATCATTTGAAGATGAAAATGACATGGCCATGATAGTTGATCAATCATCTCAGAATTCACTGCCAGTTCAACCCTTAGTTCCGGATAAGTCTTTGGTGATCCTGCGCCGAATCAAGAAATTGGAAAAGGAGGTACAAAACGTGATGAATACAATTAATAATATCTCTGATTTCTTTGATCATTTAGACTGGAGGATGAAAGAACATTTCGATCACTCTGGACATTTAGAAGATAGCTTGATACGACTGATGAGGAGGATGAAATTAATTGAGGAGGATTCAACTGAAGAATTTCCTTTCCGACCCTTCTACAACCTCTTCGTTCATGTGCAATCAATGGGTGATCTCAGAGGAGAAACGAGCACAGAATCTGACGAGTAGTAGATTTACTATGCTACCTTTATGTTTATGTGTGTTTAGATTTTAACTTTATATTTGCTTTGCTTTAGAATTATGCTTATAGATCTCTGTATAGTTGAGACTAAGCATAGGATGTTTTGTTTTCAGCATTTTGAGTGTTGTGGTTTGGATTGCAACGCTGAATTAATGTATTGAGGTTGAGAAAATACCAAATTTAGGTATGTTATGTAACGTTTATTGTACCTCTTGGAATTTATATATAAATGTGATGTTATGTTTTGTGAAAGTTTGTATGTGTTAAGTACATCATTTAACTATTTAAAATTATGTTTATAAAGATTAAACGGATATCGTTTAGGCTTAGAATTGATCAAAATCGCAAAAATACGGAATTTGGACATAATCAATAGAGCCCGCCGACAGCACCCTCGATGACGCCGACGGCGGGAATTTCCCGAGACTTAAGTTCAAAAACATAATAGAGCGCACCGACGACGCCATCAACCCCGCCGTCGGCGAGATCGCAAAAATACCTCTTTAACCGTGATTTTGACCGGTCAACCGCCACTATTCATCATCCCCTTCCTCCTAAAAACACCATTTTTGAATTAGGGCTTGGTAAATCTTGGATTGGGAGACGATTTCAAGGCTTTTTGACACCGGATTTGATCTTCTTTAGGTAAGAGCTTCACTCCAAGTTAAAAATATTTGATCTTCACCATGTATTTCTTCCACATTGAGGAAACCCAAAAATTTGAAAATGTGAAGAAAATCTTGGAAGAAATTCATGGATCTTAATGTTGAACTCTTTGAATTACCATTGGAAGCCATGATTTACATATTAGAAGTAATTTTTGGAATTTTTCTTTGATTTGATTAGATTAAAAATGGTTCCACATCAAAAAAGAGGAGTTGAGTTCGACAATTCACGCTTGGTTAATGTGATGACTCAAACTCGATTTACTTCAATACTTAAAGGAAAAAAATTAAATACAAGATCGAGTTTTCGAGAGTCCGGGAGGAGAAATTGAACAGGTTATTGCCGAGCGGAGGTGGGAAAACTTTTGTTACACCACCAATAAAGCCGGTGCAAATGTGGTAAAGGATTTATATGCCAATTTGATTTATTCTGAAGATGAAATCGTACAAGTGTGTGGATTTCCTATGGAATTTACCACCGCCTGCATTAACACTTTCTTTGAAGTCCCAGATTCTTACACCTGCCACTATGAATTGTTTAGTATGATGGAAGGCCCCCTCACTAATGTGATTAACTTTGTCACTGATGGGAAAGGAATGTGGAAGATTAATCAGCGAGAACGGGTAAACTTTTATGCTTCCATGTTGAATGCCACCTCTATGGCGTGGCACTATTTCATTTCCTCTACTCTGTTACCGAATTATCACCAAAGTGAGGTAACTAGGGATAGAGCTATTCTGAATTTCTATATTCAAAATAATAAAACTATAAATGTGGGGAGAATTATTTTCAAAAATATATTGACTACGGCAAGAAGAATGGGTTTATCCTATGAAACCCATTAGTAAATCTAATTTGAAGACTTATGTATTCCATGAGAAATGGAGAACTGGACGTAGGAGTCAGGAACCTTCTACCATTAGAGATGTTCCCTCTACAAGTTATGACCCTCCTCCTCCTTCTAGCTCCCCTACCTTAACAGATTTGATGAATGAGTTGACCTTGCAGAGGAAGAGCCTAGATTTAATAAACGAAAGGATTGGATGTTTAGAACGCCGACATGATTATCATAGTGAATACCTGCAGAGGCATTCCAATTTTGAGATAGCTTATTATGACGCTCAGGCCCGACACTACAGAGGAGAACCTGATGTTACATTTCCTGAATGCCTCCGATATACTCAGCATCAACCCAATCCATCTACTGATTAAGGTGACGATGAAATAGCTTGGGATGTTGATATTTAGAATGAAATTGATGTACTTATGTTTGTATTTTTATTTTATGTAATCTTTTTGTAAGAGAAATGGATGTTTATGTATTTGGACTTTCATTTTGCGTACTTAGATAATTTTATTGTTTTAAATGTTTAATGTGGTAGTAGAAATGTGCATCTGTAAGTTGTAGATGTTGCTTAGTACTTTGTGGATTGTAATCGATGTGATATTTATTTTCATTTTAGTATTTTTGTCTTTTTTTTAGCATTGTAATTGTGTTAGGAAATGTTGTATGTTTTTGTTTAAGTTTTTATACTTATTTCAAAATTTCATTTCCCAGAAATTCCTCTAATGATTTATATGTGCAGAAAGCTCCTAATATTACAGACCAGGTGAAGTAAAAATTTGAGAAGGCCTGCAGAAATTTCAGAATGATAAAGAAGGCTACAATACTGAAGTATGATTTATATTTATAGTATTTTCTTTCCACCTTTATTTCATATTTAAAAATTTAAGTTTGGGGGAGGGAAGAAAAAGATTAACTATTAGATGTCCTGTATTTCAATATTTTCAAAAATTATTTATATGATTTTATGTAGTGAATTTAATTCAGGTAACTATATTTTTATAACTATTTAAATATAATGGTAGATTTAAAGAAATATTTTTGTAATGAAAATTAATTTCGTAACTTAAGATATTTAGTATATGAGAATAAGATTAAAGTTAACTATTTAAAGTAAAAGAAACTATATTTTGAAGTATTAAGAATCTTGAAATTCATTTGAGAAGAAAAGATTGGAAATCAATGATGTAAAAACTATGAAATATTTATAAGGTAAGAAATTCTTTGAGTTTCAAATTTAGGGAAAGAAAAGTGAAAATCAAAATCATTAAAGGCTATCCGGATATAGTAATCCTCACTTGAAAAAGGAAAAAGAAAGGATTGAAAACAATCCCTAAAATGAAAAGGAAAAAAAAAATATAGGATTGAAAACAATCTAAATGAAAAAGAAAAAAAAAGAAAGAAAAATGAAAGTGAGGAGAAGCTTGAGGATATGCTTAATCAAAAATTGACTTCACTGGACCTACCTAAAGGGAAAACTTAAATACATTTATGAACTTATATTTATGAAATAGATCCTTTTACTAATAGAGTTCTCATGAAGTTCTTATCTTTTGGATATTCTAAGTGACTTAATATTGCAATCTATAGTCATTCTTGAAATAAATAGAAAACTAGAACTCTTAAAATTTGATGACTAGATAATCTGATGGCTACAGAGTTAATTCAATTACTTGAATTTTTCTGAAAATCTCACTATGATATTTATCTAAATAAAAATTATAGTATTTTTGTATTAAAATACTAATGCAGTAGATCATAACTTTTATATAGTACTAAAATTATTTGAGGACAAGTAATAATTAAGTTTTGGGTATTTTGACCAAAGTAAAATATGCTGAGATTTTCATACCTCTTTTATACTATTTTTAATGATATTGCACTTTAAAGAAAGTTATTTTTGATGTTTTGTTGCAGGAATGACGATTTAAGATCAATGGAGCAAAAAGATGCAAAAAGAAGCGAATTTGGAGCAAAAAAGACCAAAATGTGGAGAATTGCACTAGGGCGCCGACGACGCCATCAACGCCGCCGACGACGAGCTTTTCCCGAGGCTACAGGACAAAATATCTAGAAGGCCGCCGACGGTGGGATCGACGGTTATGTGTACTTGTACAATGGATAAGGCCAGATTTTGGAGAGGTGCATAAGCAACTCTTGGGAAAACTCATCCACATCTTTAAAGAGAAGATTTTGGCTGAAAATAAGTGAGTCCTAGATGTTAGATAGGTTCCATTAGTGTGTAGAGAGATTGCTAGAGCGTGTAATTGTCTGGAATTCTTCGAGAAATGTAAGAGTGGAGGGAAAGTGAGAGATTTCTTCCTCCTTGCTACTTCGAAGAGGAATTCTGTGTTCTGTAAAGAAAGGAAGAGATTCAGAGGAACTTCGAGGAGTATTCTTGGGGAGAAATTTAGAGATTAGTTATTTACTTGTTATAGTTTGTATGACTTTGATTTTATATATGAATTCCAAGTTTTGTTGTGCTTTCCCCATGAATTCTGAGTAGTTTTCTCTGTCTTTCTCCTTGTCTCAAGATCTATGAAATGTTGATTTGAATTGGTGAAGCCATAAAAATGTTTAAGAAATTGTGATGATCTTTTCACTTTGATTTTAATTTACTTTCAATTGATTTGAATTGGTGAAGCCATGAAAATGTTTAAGAAATTGTGATGATCTTTTAACTTCAATCCAATATTTACTTTCAATCTGGCCAATTGATTTATTAAAATATGTTGAGTTTTACAACTAAAGTGAAGATTACATCCAAGATTTATGGAGGTCAAAATAAAATATGTTGAGTTTTACAACTAAAGTGAAAATTACATCCAAGATTCAGGGAGGTCAAAGCTCTTAGAAGTTGGGTGCAAATAAATAGGGAAATATTACTATCAGGAGTAGAATTTGAGATTTTAGAGTGACAGACTAAAATCCCCAATTTGGTTCTATTGTTTGGGTGCTCATTTGTACATGTTAGCCCTCAGGTGAGGTGAACGTGGGAGCTCCAAAGTGAGAGTCGATATCCTCCCAACCTAGCCGCAGAATCAGTAACCAAGCATAGGATTAGTCAATGTTCTTTATGCCTGGACCAAAGGGTAAAGAATAGGTATGCTTCTATTTGGCACAATATAAATTGAACTAATTCATTTTATCCATTCACTATAATTTCTTGAGAAGGAGAAGTATGCTTTCTTATATATTGAATATCACAATTAAACCCTACTTTCTATCTTTAGTTATTTATTAGTTATCAAAATTATCTACTTATTTCAATTGTCTATTAGTGACAGATAAGCAAATTGAACGCCTTTGTTGTAGTTGGAGTCTTACTTTTTATTAAGCCTTGGTCCATAATATTCTATTTCTCCCTATGGGATCGATAACTAGGACTCCATTAGAGCCCTATATTACTTGAGCGATACGTACACTTACGTTGACAAATTTGACTTTGACATTATTGAATATTATATCTATACATCTTTATTTAATCAAACACATGTATATAAATTCGCAGTCAAGAATTTGAAACCGTTGTTGGAATATAAATCTTCTAGTAGCACCATCAAATTCTTGTAATTGTCGATTTACAAAATGAAAAAGGACGGTGAGCTGTCGGCGAAAAAAGGTGGGGTTTGGGGGGGGGGTTGCCCGTAAGAAGCTGTCGATGACCGGAATCAAAATCTCGTCGCCCGCTTTGGAAGGACGTTGAAGTATGAAATCAAACTGACCACATATTTTTTATAGTTTAAAATGAAAGAGCACTGTACCTCAAATCATGTATCTATCCCGAAGGATAAACACAAAACTTGAGGATGAGGCTCGATCAAATAAATTAAGGAAAGTATGACGTCCGTTTGGTCTACGAAACCTTTGTATTTGCCGACAAGTTCCCCTATTTAATATAAAGGATTAAATATGATTTATTTTAAGCTAGGTTCGGACATGCTTCATATAAGGGTAAGCCCCTATAATTAATTACATCTTAAAAGACCAAAGTCACCTAAGAAGACTCTCAATAAAAATCAGAAATATTATCTTCAAGGAATTTCAAAGGGTAGGAATTTTCAATGAAATCGAACGTAGAGGTGTGAAAGGGGATTGGTTCAAATTTGGAACATTTTATTGTAAAATCCAAAGGAGGAAGAACAAGGGGATGCATGGATCCAGAGGCAAAGACTTCCGAAGCTATCCTAATGTTTTGCTTCAGTTTTGAGGAGAGATATTTAGGTGTTTCATCCTGCCAATTTTATTAGTTAGGGCTTACATTCGTGTGAAACTATTGCACAAATAACCTGAAAGATGTAAGGATTTAGGTCGTGACAAACGAAAATCTCAGAATCCTAAGACGAGTTAGGGCTTATATTGTATAGCAGGGCTGTACAAAAGCCTAAGGATAAGGTGAGGATTTACGTTGCATAAGCAAGCAACCTTAAAGTCCTATGGCTTTGTTGTTTAATTCTAAGTAAGGAAGATTGGTTTAGCTGGGGAAGATAGATTTTGCTATTAAAGATAGCCCTGCTGCCCACCATGCTAGCTCGAAGCTCTTGCCGCAACGAGTTTGAGTTTTCTAGTGTGTCAAGTTGTAGTGTCAAATCAGGTGGGCCTATGGTTGAAGTTCTTTAAATTTTATACGTGCATATTAAAGTTGATTAGAGCGACACCGGTTAGGATCCTACGGTTTCCTTGTTCTGGCACAACTATTTTCTATTGGATTCACTTAGTCAAAATGGACTTACTAAACTCAACTTAATGAGTTCCATAATTTCATTTAGACCGTGGGAAACCTCGTTAGTAACCGTAGGTTACCTCCTTTGAGGGATTCCCAATCATCCAGTAGAGATGTCTTAATTTAGTTGAAGTTGTAGTTTTGTGTTTGTGATTAAATTTTGAGTTGTTTTATATTTTGAATGATGTAGGGGTGAATTTTATCTTCGTTGATTTTAGTTTTGGTTTTGGTTATGTGGCTATCCTGATAGTTTTAGTTTTCATGCAGGGTGACATCCTTGTTTAGCATGCAAATTTGCAGGTATAAAAGTACAGTATGAGAAACACAGTATGAAAGTACAAGAAAGACAACGCTGAAAACTATAAAAGTGTACCTGGCTAGTCTTCTCGCTCCACCACCTGAAACTTAAAATGCAAGTCAAGGAAATTTATGAAGAGCAGGAAAAGTAAAGTTTTGGTAGCTTTCTTAACCCTATGTCATATCTTGGCAGGTCCTTTAGAAGTATAATTAAGGTTGATGTTGCCAAGCAAAATATATTAAGTTTGATAGATCTCCGAGGTATCCAACAGATCTTGAGAAAGAAACAGGATCATGCTACTCTCTCGCTGCCTGGTGAAAAATCTCAAGCTCTTTTTAAACTTATTATGTTGCTTAATAATACATCATATAAATATCCTTAATACTCGGTGAACATTGATTTCTCAATTATGCCTAAGAATAGTTTAATTATCATTTATCATTCAATTTGAAGATTATGTGTGTGAATTCCCTTAAAGGGGAAGTTAGTGTAATTTGAACACTTAGCCAAAATGTTAATCCTAATTGGGCTTAGTGGTGTTTCAAGGATGTTTGATTATGTTATGTTTATTTCTCAAATCCTTGTTTAATCAATTTTTGATTTAGCTTAAATCACCACTAAGCCCTTAAGACCTAGGTGAGTGTCTTAATTAGTTTTGAAAATAGTTAAGCTTTAAGTGGTCATGATTTATTATTTGGATTCTTTTTGGAAATCAGAATAGGGGTATTAAATTGATTAATTATTGGCTTCAAAAGTCATACCCCTAAATCGAGGATCATTTAATTTTAATAAACTTCAAAATTTTTAATGATTTAGAAATTTATTAACTTATCTTTTTAAAGAGGAAAGTGAGATTGGTTTCTATCAATTAACCCCTTATTTTTCAAGCATCAAGTAAATTGATTAAGATCAGAGGTTACCCATTTCTCTCCTGGACTTAAGCCTAAATGTTAATTAAGACTAAATTTCCAAGATTACACATTTGCCCCTAAGGCTCTATCACTTCATAATTTGTCAAATTCAATTGAAATGACTTTGAAATTTTTATCCTACCTCATTCATGGATCAATTAAGATATCAAAAGAGAAAATGTGATTTTTCAGAATTTAATTTATTTCATATAATTATTTTCATGCAAAAATAGGATTTTTAAAAGAAAATTCCTAACTTTACCAATGTAAATTCTAATCCCTTGAAATTTTTATTGGAGGTAGACCTAGACCAGATAAGCCTTTGAACAAAATTTCATGATTTTTTGAACTCTCTGTGATTTATCAGAATTATTTTAATTTCTAGGTTATTTGATAAACATAAAATATTTTAAATGATGAAAATTAAGTTTTGTATTTTTAAAAAATTTCTCAGAGGTTAGACAACCCAGAGGTGCAAATTTCATATTTTTTTTTGTTTTTCTTTGATTTATTGAAACTATTTTAGTGAAAAACTCATTTTTAGCCTTTAAAAATTACTTTTAAGCTTCTAAATTCAATATCTTTATTTAGAAAATTAGGAAAAATATTCTAATTGTTCCTTAGTGATTAGGAAGCAATTTCGAATATTTTCATGAATTTTGTTTTTTGTGTTTTTTATCAATTTTTAATTATTTTAAATATTTAAAATAGGCTAAAAATCAAGTGTTTATTTTAAATATCATTTTATTTTTAGAAAGTACCTCTAATCACCGAGAACTCAAAAAACAAAATTTCATAATTTTTTGAGTTATATTTTAATTTTTAAGAAATCATTTAAATGCCAAAAGTGGTATTTATTTTTAAAAATCAACTTAAGTTGTTAAATACACTCAAAATATTTTGAAAATTTTATGATGAGTTCTCTAGATCATAAATCACAGTAGAGATTAAAAATTAAATCATTTAAATGTTTATATTTTCTAAAATAAATTATCTTAGTGATTTAGTGTTTGTAAAATTTAAGTGCATTTTAAATGACTTGGCCCATAAAATTATTTCAAAAAGCTTCTCTAGTCATGGTGGACCTTCCAAAATTTTCTTAGAACTTGAAAAATTATTTTAAGGAAATATTATGCAAAAACTTGAAAATGTTTTCCTTGTTTCCAGGAGATAATTTCCATGATTATTTTAAGGAAATATTATGCAAAAACTTGAAAAATATGGATCTCTGTATAAGAATCTCCTCTAACTTTGGAAAAATTAGAGAATGTTTTCCTTGACAGAGGCTATAACATGCCAAAATTTCAAGCTAAGGTGATGTGTCAATATGCATGGAGAATCAAATGATTCCAAATAGTGTTTAATTAATTAAAAATAATATTGCATCAAATGGACCTGAAATTTATTCCTCATTGTTCTTCTCTATTCACTGAGTAAGAGAGTATTTTTATTTTATTTTTATGATTTTTCTACACAAAGTTATGTATTTTTGAATTTTTGGAGATTAAATAAAAAATAAAAAACCCCTATTTTCCTACTTATCCATGTCAACCTCGTACAAGTCGAATAGGCCACGTGTCGCTGTGTGATTGGCGCCGCCAGCCAGCTCATTCCTGCCCATGTCAGACCGCGGTCTGTTTGACGGTATCAGGGCCACCCGATCAATTCACGCTCGATCTGACAGTCACGGGTCATCTTCCCAAATGAACTGGACTTGAAAACCGTCCATTTTAAAATGCTAATATCTCACTCGATTCTTAAAAAAATTGAGTGAGATTTTTTTTAAAATGCTCATATAGACTAATAGAACACATCCATATGGTTGATGAACCCTTAAATTGACTTTATATTCATGAATAACTAAAAGAAACTCGATTTAGAGTTAACTTTGAATACCTTGGTCCAAGAGGGGTAGCCTCGATTAGAAGTTTGTAGAAGCTTTAGGTGGGAGACAGAAGCCTAGGGATGGAGCCTCTGGTCGTGGTGAAATTACTGGACCCCAACTCGATCAAGGCCGATTTAAGGGTTTGGTCGAAGTCCACCTTAGGGTGGTCGGATGATGGGGCTTTTATGGGGGATCTTCTTCTCTTGATGCTGGGATGGTGTGGGTAAAATTAATTTGAATTTGGTGGAGGTTTGGAGGATGTCCTATTTTGGCATTGAAATTGAGCTCCAAAACTCAACTGTAGAAATGGATTTGAGTGGCTAAGGAAAGTTTGGTTAAGCTCAAGAGGTCTCTAAGAAGCTCTTGAAGAAGTTTTACAGAGTCTCCCCAAGGAATTTCAAGCTCTCTCTCTTTTGCCATGGAGGGGGAGTTTAAATAAACTGACCTAGGCTGGATGCCAGGGCCAATTGAGGGGTGCATTTAGTTGCTTATGTGGAGGGCAGAGAAGCTCCAATGAGCAGCTGGGCTGATTTGGCCTTTGGGTTTGAGTTGGGTGAAAATCCCTTATTTTGGCCATGGTTTTGGCCATTTACCAGCCACCAAGGTGGCTGGCCGGCAAGTAATTGGTCACCTCTTGGCTCAGGGAAGTCAGGTGGTGGCTAATGATGATTATCTCCCAAGGGTAAGTGATGATGTTGGAGATATTTCAAGTTAGGTCCAAAAATGCGTAAAATCTCTTAATTTGGGGATCCGTTGGTCCATAGCTTTTCATGGTGCTTTTAAGAGGGTTTAGCCTGGTCTTTAGGAAGGTTTTGGTGGCTGTGAAATCATTACTTTTGTGGCTTAGACATAGTTAAGTCAATTTTTGGTGAAAGGGTTCAAGTGAGTGTAAATGACCAAAACTTGGGCTTAGGCTAGATTAGCCATGCCCATTGACCAAATTAATTGATCAAATTTATGTAGATGATTGTTATGAAGATTTTTGGTGAAGGGTTGAAGTGATTTTGAGTTTAATTGGTAGGTCAATTTGAAGGATTTTTGAAATTTGGTCAATTTGGGCATGCTAGGTTAGACATGGGTCTAGGTTGGGTTAGCCTTGGGCTAATTCCAAACTGATTGTTGAAAAAGGTCAATAAGAACCTCATGAAGAGTTTTCAACATAAATTGGGTGCCAATTTTGGGATTAAAGAAATCAATTTGGTGAAATTTGGGGACTTAGCCAATTTGGGGCTAAATTTGGGGCTTTTGGACTTAGGTTGAAATCAAATGAAATTAAGGTCTCACCAAGGCCAATTGAAGGTTAATTTTAATTTATGGGGATTTTATGAAGATTTTTCAACACAAATTGTTGCCAATTGAGTGAGCTATGGGTTTAATTTTGTGAGATTAGGTCATATGGTCAAAATTGGGGTTTTGACCTAAATCAAAATTGGGTTCAAATAATAGACCAATTAAGCTCGTATTTCATTTAGTTTGGCCATATCAAAAGTTAATTTGAGTTTATGATTGGAATTAAGGTGAATTGAGATCAAATTCACGAACATTGGAGTTGAATTTGGGGAAATTTGGGCTCTTAAAGGCAAATTTGGGGGTTTTCATTAAAGATGGTCAAATTGACCAAACTGGGTCATGTGGTAGTTGAGAAAAATAAAATTTGAGATATTTGGGATTTATTGAGAATTTCTAGGAATTTTTTGAATTTTTAGAATTTTGGGCTATAGATGGGTATTTTGGTACTTTGGCCAATTTGGGGATTTTGGGTAGTTTGGGTGTTTCCAAGGTATTTGAAATGATTTTTGAATCAAGTTGGGTATTTTGGCAATTTGGGGGGAATTTAGGGATTTTGGTAAATTTGAATCAAGTTGGGTAATTTTGGCTCGATTTGAGATATTTGGGATTTACTGAGAATTTCTAGGAATTTTTAGAATTTTTAGAATTTTGGGCTATAGATGGGTATTTTGGTACTTTGGCCAATTTGGGGATTTTGGGTAGTTTGGGTGTTTCCAAGGTATTTGAAAGGATCGGTTGGGTATCTTGGTAGAGTTGGAGTGCCAACCACCATTTTGGTACTTTGGCAAAAGGCTAGGTTGGGTATCTTGGTAGAGTTGGAGTGCCAACCACCATCAATAAGCCATGGACCAATGGAAACCCATAGGTTGGGTATCTTGGTAGAGTTGGAGTGCCAACCACCATCAATAAGCCATGGACCAATGAAAAACCCATTTTGGGTCCTCTATGTAGTGGTCTTAGCTAAACTATAGCCCTAGGCTAGTAGGTTTAGGGGACCATCTACATGAGTATCCCAAAAGATCAAGGGACCTAGGCTAGAAATTTGAGTTCAGGGTTGTGAGTTATTGTGAGTGTAGATGAGTGTAGTGAGTGTAGTGAGTGTAGTGAGTGCCTCAGCTCCAGACCAACACCCAGGGTCAACCTATAAGGGCCAGCAGTCCTAAGGGTGACTCATCTTGAGTTCCCCTATAATGACCCCACCTACTAAGTGCTCGAGGGAGTGATTGTGAGTGCAAGTGATTGCAAGTGAGTGTCTTAGCCCTAGACCAACACCTAGGGTTAACCCTAAGGTCCAGCATCCTAAGGGTGACTCATCTTGAGTTTCCCCCATAGTGACCCCACCTACTAAGTGCTAGAGGTTAGGATCAATATGTGGAACTTCAAGTTGAGAAAGAAGATGGTAGAATTTCTAATGGTGAGGGTGGACCAACATGTGGAACTTCAATTTGAGTAGAGAAGAGTTTGGAATTTCTAGTGGTTAGGGTTTGATCAATATGTGGAACTTCAAGTTAAGTAAAGAAGATGGTAGAATTTCTAGTGGTGAGGGTGCTAATATGTTGAACTTCAAGTTGAGTAAAGAGGAGTGTAGAATTTCTAATGGTGAGGGTTCCTTATGTGGAATTCCAAGTTGAGTAGAGAAGAGTGTAGAATTTCTAATGGTGAGGGTTCCATGTGCTAGGAATAGTCAACAGGAAAGTCCTATGGCTAGACCCTAGGCTACTAAAGAGGAAGAACTAGACCTAAGAAGTTTGGAATTTCTAATGGTGAGGGTTCCATGTCTAGTTTTCTAAGAATAGTCAATAGAAAATTGTAGAATTTCTAATGGTGAGAGTTCCTTGTCTAGTTTTCTAAGAATAGTCAATAAGAAAATAAGTGTAGAGTTTCTGATGGTGAGGGTTCCTTGTTTAGTTTTCTAAGAATAGTCAATAGAAAAGTCAATGGCTAGACCTTAGGCTACTAAAGAGGAAAAACTAAACCTCAACCAAAAGTGAGGTCAACAGAGGTGTTCTCTAACAATGGAAAATTAGAGAACAACTCTAATCACATGAAGAATAAGCCCTCCAAATTTCAAGCTAAGGTGATTAATGTTTAATTAAATATAATTAAAACAATATATGGAGTATTTAATTTATTAAAAAGAATATATGGTAAAGAAATTTTATTTTATGATTCATAATTTTCTCCTTTGTTCACTGAGAAATATGGTACTTTTATTTTATTTCTATGATTTTTCTACACCAATTTATGGATTTCTAAATTTTTTGAATTAATTTAAATCAAAGCCCTATTTTTCTACTTATCCAGCATGTGAATCATGCTCAGCGCTCAGAAAGCACACACAACACACTCCAATTGGATGTCACCTTAAGCATCAGCTGCCACGCGATCTATACTTTATGAAACATTTTTTCGTCTGAGGCCGACATCCATTCATCGTCCCCATGTGTCATAAACCGAGAAATGCATAATTTCTAAACATAAGTTCTCACTCGATACTCAACTAAATCACATGGAGTTTATTTCTACATTTTCATCTAGTCAAGGCAAACCTATCTATACGATTACATATGTATGAAATACAAGTAAACTTCATAATAAATGAAACCAAGGCTAAAGTTAGTTAATTTGAAATATACATTTGCCCAAGAGGTGAGGCCTCGATTGGGTGCTTGTTGAAGCTTCTTTGTAGTCCAACTAACCTCATCAAATTGTCACCTTCCTCTGATATGAGGTCTAAGTAGAATATTAACCAAAGTGTGATGTGACCTTAGTCTAGGAGTGGTTAAAGTACTCGAGCTAGATAGTTTTTGATGGGAAACTTCCTCACTTGGTCTGAGAAAGCTTCTAGAATGTTTAATTGGAAGTTTTGTGGAGTTTGATGGAGTGACAGAAAAAGCCCTGTAATTTGGTTATTAAATTGAGCTTGGACAATGGATTTCAGTGGCTGAAAATGGTGGGATTGAGCTAAGGAAGGTTGGAGTAAGCTTTGTGAGCAATTTGGAAGGCTCTCCCCAAGCAATTGGCAGCACTCTCCCTTTGACCATAAGAGGGGAGGTTTAAATAGCTATGATCATGGTAATCAACAAGGAAACCCAAGGGGTGTAAAATGGTGCTTATGTGGAGGGCTGAGTAATACAATTAGCTAAATGGCTTGGGACACATTGTATGGGTGCAAATTAGGTTTTGTCCATGCAAAGTCCTTCTTGATTTTTGGTTTTTCAGCCACTAGGTTGGTCAGCCAGAGCAAAGGAGGTGGCTAGCAGAGTCAGGGGAGCCAAAGGGAAGCATAATTGTCATTAGGATGGAGGTTTAATCAAGTGATGCAAAGATTGAGTTATTTGGCCAAAAATGGGAAGGAATCCCCCAAATCATGGGACCCTTGGTCAATGGCTCCTCTAGAGTAGGCTAAAAGGATCTAGGTTGGTCTTTATAGTCCAAATAGCAGTTGTGGTGGTCCAAGTTGGGCTAGACTAAGTGGATCCCTTGAATTTGGCTTGGACTTGGGTTTATGCTCGGGTAGAGTTTGGATTTAGCTCAACTGATTGGTTAAATTGGTTTAGAAGATTGTCAAGAGGCATTTGGGTATCATTTGAGTTTAAATTGAGAGTCTACGGGGTTCAATTTGGTGAAATTTGGATTTTCGGCATAATTAGGGATTTTGGTTTTAGTTGAATTTTTTCTAGGCCAATTGATTTCTCAATTTGTTCTAGGGGAATGTTGAACTTGGTGGATTTGAATAGGCTAGGGAGTCTAATTTTATGGAATTTTGGCTTAGGGTCAATTAGGGGCATTCGAATTAGGCTTATATTTGGCCTTGAAATTGGGTTCAATTGGGCTAGAATTTGCTTTCAATTGGGCTTAGACATGACGAAATTTTATTTGGACTTGAAATTGGGGAAGTTTGAAATCAATTTGGTAGTAATTTTGGGTGATTTGGAGACTTTAAGTATTTAGGGGTATAATTTGGTTTTTTTGTCAAAATTGGTCAATTTGATAAATTGGGCCCAATTGATGTCTAAGACTGGTTTTGGGGATGTTTGGAATGATTTGGGAATTTTTGGGTCATAACGAGCATTTTGTTAATTTTGTGAAGTTATTGGTATTTTGGTAATTTTGGAAATTTTATGGTGTTTTGGGAAATTTGAGTGGTTTGAAATGGTTTGGGTTAATTTTTCAAGAGAATTTGATAGTTTTAGAAATTTTTGAAAATTTAGGGTTCCACGAGTAATTTGGTAATTTTGGACAAGTTTGGGGGAAAAAGACAAAAATTTGATATTTAAGTAAAATTTGAGTTTAATGAGGAGACCAACTAGAAAATTACCCCTATGGTGTCATAAGATCAAGGTAATCCCTATCATGGATCCTAAATGTGTTGGTCCTAGCCATCCTAACAAAAGGCTAAGGACTTGAGGGACCACCCACATGAGTTTCCAAAAGAGTAGGGATCAAGCCAAGCATATTTGGTCAAGGGTTTTAGGTTGTGAGTGAGGGTGAGGGGATTCAAGTGTGTGTGTGCAAGACTGACCAAAACCACACCACCATGGGCTAACCTTAAGGCGAAACAGTCCTATGGGGACTCATCTTGAGCTCCTCCACACTTGGCTCCATCCTACTAAGTGTTAGAAGGTAGAACCCAACATTTGGAAATCCAAGAAGAGCAAAGAGGTATTTAGAATTTCTAGGGGGGAAGGTCTCATTACTAGTTTTGTAGAACGGTCAACAGAAAAGTCCTATGGCTAGATCCTAGTCTTGTAGGGAAGAAAGACTAAACCTCAACAAAAGTGAGGTCAATATATATATATATATATATATTGTATATATATGTATGTATATATATGTATGTATATATATGTATGTATATATGTATGTATGTATATGTTATATTTTGAGTATTAGATATTTAAGTACATAAGGTTTGTGTGGCACTCATGTAAATCTTCCTTTATTATTTAGTGAAAAGTAGTTAAAAGGAGAACGTTGTTTTTCTAAAATTATACATCCAAATCACATATTATGCTATTTAATTTCCATCATAAAAAACTTTTTAAAAGAAAAATAAGAATTAGCTTGGCCTTTTTTTAGTGGATTTGTATGACTCCATCTACTAAAAGAATTAAATTCAATATTTTATATGCATTTTTTGAGATTTTGATATTTCTGAGTTTTTAAATTTTAATCTTATAATTAATTAAAATATGCTTTTTCCATTAAACAAGTAACATTTTTTTCATTAATTACTGAACATTCTGGGTCAAATGAGCCACCATGACTTACTAGAGTTGCGACTGCACATGATGATTTAAAATTGTCTCTCTATGATTACTCAACGTCTCATTTTACGTGCAATTTTGCACATATTTTAAAATACGATAAAAAAAAATTTGAGATTATAATCTTGATTAACGTCAAAAAATTAAGATGTGTGCGAAAACAAGACTAATAAAAAAGATATTTATAGTTTTTCTTAAATAGCGATTATAAACTATTTGAATTTGTAGCAAATTAGTTGAAAAAAAAAATCTACAATTTTACATTGCGTTTGGAAAATTCACGGCAATACTAAAGTAATCCATCAATAAAATTTGGTTACAAATAGTCGACTATAAAATCAAAGAAGAACATGAGCTGGGGCAATGGCAAAATAAGCCCCAATGAAAAATGACTAAAGGCAAACCCAACAAGAAAGTAAGCAAAACCAAAATAAAAGGACTCTGACAAACAAAAAGCATGGCAATGATGCCCTCACAAGATTTTAAGGGAAGCTAAATGAAGGAGAAATACTAGATCACAAAAAAAGAAAGCTCTAATGAGTCAAAGGAGCAAGAACCAAAAATCAAAATTTGGCTAACAGAACATCTAATGAAAGGGAAGAAAAAATATAACTAATAATCCAATAGNACAAAAAGCATGGCAATGATGCCCTCACAAGATTTTAAGGGAAGCTAAATGAAGGAGAAATACTAGATCACACAAAAAGAAAGCTCTAATGAGTCAAAAGAGCAAGAACCAAAAATCAAAATTGGGTTAACAGAACATCTAATGAAAGGTAAGAAAAAATATAACTAATAATCCAATAGAAAATAGAAGTAGTAAGTGGGGAAACAAAGTTATTTCTAGCGTGGGCAATTCCCACCATAAAATTTGAAATTTCTCTACATAAGTTATAAAATTTAAAATTTTAACTTATCTAATTTAGGTAAATTAAAAGTTTTGTCATCTTTGATATATTTTTTACCCAATACTTAAAAAAAAATTAAACATTTCACAATTTTGCCCACCCAAAACAACAAAGGTGGTTATGAAACTTTACCAAGCATCCCCCAATGAAATTGTGCTGCACCTACCACATAGCCCTCCAAAAAGAGGAAAATTTTCTATCTGGACTTATGGAGGTAGTTCTCTGGGTGGACTTCCAGTAATATAGAGTTACGTGTGCTATATCGGACCCACCTAAAAAAATAATAAAGCGAAATCGTGGAGTCCGCAGTAACCTTGAAATAACCCCGAAATAACCTTTGTGATTCCACTTCATTGACTCTGAAATAACAACATGAAGGTTATTTCAGAATTATTTAAGAGAAACTCATAAGTTTTACTTCAATAACCCCGAATAAATCCAGAAATAACCTCTGCAGTGTTATTTAGGGTTATTGAAGTAGAACCATGAAAGTTATTTCTAAGTTATTTGTGTTATTTCAAGTTATTAAAGTGGAATATATTAGTTTTATTCAATAACTCCGAAATAATCCTAAAATAACATTCGCGGTTTCACTTCAATTGCCCTGAAATAATCGCCATGATATAACATACGTGAGCGCATATTTTTGGAGTCTGCAATTTTTTTCAAAAAAAATTATTTATTAATATATCTAACCCACCATAATAAACATAAATATTTTTTTTTCAACCGATAGAAGAGATGAATACAAAGGAAGAAACGAATGGAAATCGAAACCGCAGGCACAAGAGTGATCAAGGGTTCTATCTGATATCTTAAGCAACTTTCAGCTTATCAGCCTGCTGTTCGATATCGAGCAATAGCGAAGATAGAGGTGACATCTCTTTGTGAGCGCGGTGCCAATGTATTTGATGGGACAAGACAAAAGTAGCATTGCTAGCGAAAGAAGACTTCAAAGGCAGAGAAGCTAGCTTGAACAGTGGTGAAGTGAGCAATTGCCTGTGTGATAAACTCCTGTGAAAGAGACAGAGACGAATGGAGACGAATGGCTTCGTCTATCAGTCGTTGTGCCAGACCAAGCAGGAGGCGAAATTTGCCGTTTTCAGATCGCGGAGAGGGTCCTCGCGTTCCGATTTTTCAGATAGCGAAAGGTCGAAAATCCCCAAACCGGCAATGTCGAATTCAGTGGTCACCGGCGATGTCGAAGTTGGTGGTGGGAGAGCTGAGAGATGGGAGAGGGAGAGGAGGGAAAGGATGAGCCGAAGTTTGATGGAGAGGAGGAAGGCGGCTTCCATGGCGGCTTCCATGGCGGCTTCATCATTATTTTTTTCTGTTATCGTCAAACAAAAAGTACAAGATGCTTTGACCAAAAGAAAGGTGCCAACGATATGGCTGTAGTAGTATTTTAAATGGAGTTAAAAATTAAAAGAAATTTCTATTCAAACGGCCACATCAGTTTACCATGCTAACTTTATAACAGCTGTGGCCTGTAGCATTTAAACCGGCTTTAATAAATAATAAAGCCATCTTAAGCGTGGCCAAAAATAGTCAAAGGAAGGCCATAAGATGTACGCAGCGCTGCGTATATTAGGGGGTTATTCAGGGGGTATAATAAGGTTATATCTGAGTTATACCCCCTTGTAACCTCCGGTATAACCCGGATATAACTCCCATGTACCCCCAGAATAACCTCTTATGTACGCAGCGTTACGTACATCTTATGTACGCAAATATTTCTCCTTAGATTAGCATTAATTAAGAAGTTTTATAGTTTTTTTTTTATATTTTATTTTTTTATTTACTAATGAAATATGCATAAATAAATAATTAAAAGAAAAATTATGTACTTCTTTAAATTGAATGCCAAAAAGATGTATTAAACAAATTATTGTATTCTTTATAATAATTAGAATAAATTATTAAATGATATAAATGAAAATATTAGAATAAACACGAATCTAAAGTTGTTGAAGTTGAGGAATAATTAATATGCAGAATAACTAGTAGCCTGGGGTGGTGCCAGGCTTTAACTTAACTGAGGTCACAAACTAACAATTTCAAAAAAAATCTCAACCTTCTACATCAAGCATTCAGACCTGTATTGGCGGTTTTAAAATTTTTTTATTCGAATAAAAATTTATAAATGATAAAAATAAACTCAAAAAATTACAAAAATATTTCAAAATTTGATATATAGACGCTAACATAAAAATTTGGAAAAACAGAGAAATATAATATGTCCATCATGTCTTCATACTTTGAAAGGGTTGTATAATCAATTCATTATCAATGTTATTAAATGTGCTTTAAAGCATATGTAATCAGACAATCATTTATTCAAGCCTCCCCCATATGATTACAGAAGCGATTCCTTATAAAATTCATAGCAGAAAAAACTCGCAAGGCATTTTAACCATTCTTTATTGGAGATGAAATCAAATAGATTCTAACATGTAATACATTGAAGTAACTCATTATTCATCTTATTGAATCTATCATTAAACTCTTGAATTTACATATCTATCACTGAATACAATAACTCCACCTGATAAGGATATAAATTTGTAATCCTTCGAGCGCGCCTTCCTGACCATCCACACATTACAAATGTTTTAGCCATATTTGGAATAACTATATTATTTCCTTGAATATAATGAATTAACATCTTCTTTTAAAATTGATCATCCATAATCTCTCATTAGCTGAAGTCGATATTTTGGAACCTTAACTAATGTCATAGCATGTATAATAGTTTGATCTTCGCTAGTTATTGTGAAAGTTCATTTGCAATGCCTGGTACAGTTTTCATCATATGAAAAAAAAAAAAAAAAATCAAAGCATTATGCAGAATATCGCAATTCATATGCTTCATCCTTTTTATCACTACTTGAATCATAATTTATTATTACCTCAAGAATCAAAATAACAGATTCAAATAATAAAAGCAAGTAATCCACAATGTGAACCTCAACGTGTATCTTCAGCTTTCTTAGGAGAAATTTTCTGATTCAATCCTTTGCCAATTGTCAATTCTCATAATTAAAACTATTAAATAAATGTATTGAGTTGTCTTTCTGGTAGATTATCTCCTCTTTTGCATGAAATCCTAACAACTTTAATTAAATTGATGATTACATCTAAAAGAGAAGCAACTTGTACATGATTTTCAGCCACAATATATAACTAAAATCACTTATNGACCTGTATTGGCGGTTTTAAAATTTTTTTATTCGAATAAAAATTTATAAATGATAAAAATAAACTCAAAAAGTTACAAAAATATTTCAAAATTTGATATATAGACGCTAACATAAGAATTTGATATTCAGCCACAATATATAACTAAAATCACTTAAAGGTTATGTAAACAGTAATGTATAAAATGAACTGAACAATTCTCATTTATGATCAAATTCTCTAATCTATTGAACTCACAAAGCATATTAAATGCCTCATCGTAACCCTGATTAGACAATCGTGTAATGCTTAATCCATATTTTACAAAACAACCTTCTATTATTTTTCTTAGATGTTGGAGGTGAAGTCCAATTACGTGCTGTCCCAAGTAATTGTTCAATACTACATTTTTCATCAACAAAATAGATTGTAATTGTAAATTAATTTTTTAATTATGTATCTCGAGACACATGCAATAGATTTGCAAAAAACTCATTTCCTATAATAATAATAATAATAATAATAATAATAATAATAATAATAATAATAATATTTGAAGTCTCTGCAAAAGTAGAATGCGTGATTTTCTTCTAAACATTGGTGGAAACGTGTTTATTATTNAATAATAATAATAATAACAATAATAATAATAATAATAATAATAATAATAATAATAATAATAACAATAATAATAATATTTGAAGTCTCTGCAAAAGTAGAATGCGTGATTTTCTTCTAAATATTGGTGGAAACGANCACGTGAAGTTGCATTTTTTATCTCGCATACTTCAACAAAAACTGTAATTTCAAGCACGTCAGCTCTCACATAATTTTTATTTCAACTTTGAGTGGAGTTGCAGCTTGCTTTCAAATTGGATTGGCATAATATTAAATAACATCAAGCCTTCCTCGCATGTTATGAATAGTAAGTGATATGCTGTATTAAGTTGTATGAAATAATAAACTTATCATAATATGCTCCAAAAGCCGAATCAAATGCTAAAATTAAAAAGACAGTATATTTATATTATGAGGAATTAATTAACATTTTTTTTATATTTTTATTGTTAGAAACGGTGGAGCCCAGTCCACTATGCTTGGGCGGTTACTTTGCTTTGGAGAGTCACACCTTTTCACAAATCACCACTCCCGCCTTCCTCTTTTATGAAGTGAAGCATCTCTTCGCTTCTCCTGTTCGTGATAAAAGCTTCGGATGACTCTCCTTGGGTTTAGTAGTCACGCTTTGAGTTCTTCTTCGGTTTCCTCGGGATAGAGGAAGGTTTCTTCGGGGCAGAGGAAGAAAAGTGCAAGGAGTTACAGTTCCTTGCGGCAGAAGGAAGAAGAAGGAAGAAGAAGGAAGAAGAAGGAAGAAGAAGAAGATTGTTCTTCCTATGCTTCTTCTTGGTGGCTTGTGGCAGAAGAAAATTTGAGTTTATTTTCTTGTAAGTTTGTTTTCTTCAGTGTATCTCGGTGTAGAGTTTTCTTCGGTGTATCTCGGTATAGAGAGAGAAGAAGAGAGAGAGCAACGAAGAGTGAGAGATTCCTTTTGTAAGTTGAGGTGATCGACTGGTGTAAATTTCTCAAGTAGTAAAATCATCTGCAACTCCGTGGATGTAGGCAATTTACCGAACCACGTAAAATTGTGTTTCGCTGTATTGTTCCTTTATGATTTGATTTTTTTCGTTCTACTTTTCGCTTTAAAGATCGTTCTCCTGTTTGATTTATATATATACCACATCAACTGGTATATCTAGATCTCACAACAATAACAACTGGTATCAGAGCGTGGTTTCGGATCTGAGGAAGGATAATGGCTGCAGATGAAGTGAAGGATTCAGGGATCGAAAAGTTTGATGGCATAGATTTTAATTATTGGAGAATGTAGATAGAGGATTATCTTCCTTTATTGAGTAACAGACCTGAAAGGATGGATGAGGCTGAATGAAATTTGTTGGATCGACAAGTTCTGGGATTATTCGATTGACCCTATCGAGGTTTGTTGCACACATCGTCGTTAAGTAAATGACGACTGCAGATCTCATGGCAGCCTTATTAGGTATGTATGAAAAGCCATCGGCAAATAACAAGGTGCACTTGAAGAAGAAGTTATTCAATTTGAAGATGACAGAAGATGTTTCTGTTACTCAACACCTGAATATTTTTAATGCTATCACAAATTAATTATTGCCTATGAAAATTAATTTTGATGATGAGATGTGTGCATTGATCTTGTTGGCTTCATTGTCAGCTAGTTGGGAAGCCATGAGGATAGCAGTTAGCAGTTCTGCAGGTAAATCTAAACTGAAATATGATGATATTTATGATTTAATTTTGGCTGAGAAAGTTCGCATAAAAGATTCTGGCGAGGTCTCAGGTTCGAGTTCCACACTTAATGTTAATTTCAGAGGGAGATGGCACGACATAAACTCAAATATAAGGAGATCAAAATCAAAGTTTAGTAAGCAGGCAACCTATTGAAATTATAGCAAGGCTGGCCACATAAAGATGAACTACAGGAATCTTAAGAAGATGGAGAATGATAGTGTAAAAGTGGTATTTGAAGAATCATTGGATGCACGATTGTTGGCAGTTCATAGTTCTATTGAAGAATTGATATTGGATTCAGGGGCTTTGAATGTGATAGGAAATCTACCAAAGGCCAATGTGCAGGGCAGTGATGGAAGGGAAGAGGAAAGTGGGTCTGGGGCACCCATTTCTATTGTTTTCACAGACAGATGTTGAAGAACAATAGAGCTATGAAGAAAACTTGCAAGATGAAAGTTCGAGCAAGTGGGAGCTGACAAAACATTCACCAGGGAAGAAGGCATTACACAACAAGTGGGTGTACCAGGTGAAGACTGAGTGTGATGTCAATAATAAGTACAATGCTAGACTTGTTCAAAAAAGCTTTCCGCAGAGGCAGGATGTTGCCCAAGCAGTGGAAGTTGTAAGAAGAGACAAGTGTGACCCAAGAAATATCTTAGAGGTGCAAAACTATGTGGCGCTTCCTGATATGTTAACTGAGGGTGTTACTCTTGAGAAACTGAAGTTGTGCATAGCTTCAGTTGGTCTTCTGGAGTGAAGACAGAGGCTTTGAGTTGCAGAGGTGGAGGATTCAAGTTTGAGGATTCAAGGTGGAGGATGCATGTTGAAGAAAAGGGCAACACTGCTAGTGGAGGATATCAATTTGAGGAAAGAGATGTTGCAGCCTATGTACTGGTCTCCAAGTGGGATAATTGTTAGAAACGGTGGAGCCCGGTCCACTTTGCTAGAGCGGTTACTTTGCTTTGGAGAGTCACACCTCTTCATAAATAACCACTCCCACCTTTCTCTTTTGTGAAGTTAAGCATCTCTTCACTCCCTCCTGTTCGTGATCAAAGCTTCGGATGACTCTTCTTGGGTTTAGTAGTCACGCTTTGAGTTCTACTTTGGTTTCCTCGGGATAGAGAAATGTTTCTGTAGGGTAGATGAAGAGAAGTGAGAGGAGGAGCAGTTCCTTGCGACAGATGGAAGAAGAAGGAATAAGAAGGAAGAAGAAGAAGATTGTTCTCTCTAGGCTTCTTCTTGGTGGCTTGTGACAGAAGAGAAATTGAGTTTATTTCTCTTATAAGTTTGTCTTCTTTGATGTATCTCGGTGTAGAGTTTTCTTCAATGTATCTCGATATAGAGAGAGAAGAATAGAGAGAGAAGAACAAAGATAGAGCAACAAAGAGTGAGAAATTCCTTCTGTAAGTCGAGGTGATCGACTGGTGTAAATTCCTCAAGTAGTAAAATCCTCTGTAACTCCGTGGATGTAGGCAATTTATCGAACCACATATATCTGTGTGTTCCGCTGTGTTATTCTTTTCTGGTGTTATTTTTCTTGTTCTATTTTTTGCTTCAAAGATCATTTTCCTGTTTGATTTATATATATACCACATCAATTGATATATCTAAATCTCGGAACAACAACATTTATATATCAATTTGATTATCAAACAAGAAAAAAATGTTAAATTAAGTGATTATTCTGATCAATACAAAACCTCCAGTAAGGGGACACACTCATATGGCTGTAGTAATTGAAATTAGTTAATATAATAGAAGATAAAAAAAATTAAATTTTGTGAACAAAGAACCAAAACAATATTTCATATTAAACTCCATAACTCACATATAATCATACCATACAAAAGTAATAACTTAAATATATCTAATTATAGGGCCAGAATTGAATTAGAAAAATAGGTACTTGCGACGTGCAATTTAGACCGTCCTTTTGGACTCTCTGGCTTCTGTGTTCATGTTTGGCTCATTTTTTGTTTCACGAGATGAATGCCGCTGGGTCGCAGAAGCTTCCTGCTATCTAGAACCGAAGAGAAGGCAAAAGAATTTTTTTAAAGTATAATATAGATATAAACAAAAAATAAAATTGAGCTATATTTTATGGGTTGAACAAGTGGGGAGAAAGAAACAGACCCCCCAATAAATCACTGTAGTTAAATGTACATGCAATGCATGTACGTAATAAGAGTGCATTGTCAAGGACTTACTTATCTCAAGTCAACCGAGGAGATTTAGTGCTTTTCCTTGGCACTAAATCAGTCTAACCCTCATAACGCTTGGGCTTATAAGCACAAAAATCTCTAGGAAGAGGTGTAGAGAGAAGTATTGGAGAAAGAAACACTTCTTTAAGAAAGAGTGATTACAACACTTGAATGCTTGGGAATTATGGATGGTTCTCGAATGGATCCAAATATGAGGTAGGGACTTCTATTTATAACCCTCCCTAAGCTTAAGGGAACTTTCAAGATTGCATTAGAATGTAGTATCTTATGGATAGTTCTACATTGGTCTTTATTTATACAGGCTAATAGAATATTCCAAATTTTTTTTGAGTTCTCTTGAAGCTTGCTTCAATCAGCATATTATAGAGTTATGTGAAACCTTCTAGGATTTTTTGGAATATTATCCTTTTTTCTAATTTTTTTTAGAATGATGTGGAGTCTTCTAGAGTCCTTAGGATTGCTCTCTACATTCCGAACTTCTCAAGTATCTTCCTTCCCATGGTTAGCTTGCAAATTATTCTCGATGATGCCGAGGTGGGACACTTTCTCCCAGTTAAGCTTGTAACGTCCTCATTGCCTATTTCACTTGATGTTGTCTATTTTTTTTTCATGTGACTTCATATCTCAATTTCATTTTTGTCAACTTCTTCATTCTTCTTGCAACCTTATGTAATGTGACTTGAGCTAGCTCCGCCTACTCGTTCCATGATTTAGCAAATTTGAAGAAGGTTGAACTTTCTCTCTCATACCTATTTGTTGGGGAGAGGGGTACCATGCAGCAAAATTTCATTGCTAATGGCTCAGGCTCTGGTTCCAGCTC
>JXCR01112757.1:8630-20667 GCA_002079205.1 Phalaenopsis hybrid cultivar | reverse complement strand
GTCGACAATCGGGTCAAAAACGCGTCGAAATTCAAATTTCACAAAAATTCGACCCGCGATCGTCCGTCACAAGTGGTTAACTCGAGTATTCGACAAGTAACAGCGGAGGCAATGTGAATTGCGGCGATCGGACACGTCGACTCTCCGAATTGCGAAGCCGGTGCGCGCAGGAGTGCGAATTGTGCAGAAGGCCACCCTAAGGCTCGGAAAGGTCTTATAGGAATCAATTTTGGGTTTCCTCATGTCGGTTTCATCCTTTTAAGTGTTAGAAGTCGATACTGCACATGCGAAACCACAAAGGAGTACAGAAGCGGGTTGAATTTCTAAAATGAGGCGGGTCTCATTTCTAAGGTTCTAAGATAGTCGAAGGGGGGAAATAGGTCGAACTAAAACGAGGCGGGCACCACCTCTAAGGTTCTAAGATAGTCGCAGGAATCCCTAAGGCTAGATCCTAAACCCTAAAAGGAAGACTAGACCTCACTAAAAATGAGGTCAACAGGTACACAATGTACAGAGTTAACCCAAGTACAATCCAAAATCAATTAATAATTCAAACATCTAACCACTTCAAGATCACTTTATTCACTACCTGTTTCATTACAAGGTTTAGCCTCCTCTAAAGATCAGATTTCAATTGATGATCTTCCTCCATTAATATTCTATGCATGCATAAAGAAGGGCTTATACCACTAAAACCTGTTATGCTCCCCCCAAAATCTTTTTTAAAATCCCTCAATACTCGTTGTAACTTTGTCTCTTACACTTCAGTCAATTCAGAAAAAAAAATAATAGCAAAATAGAAGATTCTCCTAAGAATGCACACTTTAAATGATTAGGAAAAATCTTATGTTCTAAATTAGGGGTCTTAACTAAAGAAGTACTAAAGATTTAGTACTAGCTGTAGTGTCTAGAATCTCAAATCTATCTCCAATCAAGGATTGCTTATAGAAGAAGAGCATACAAATTCTCCCTTAGGGTCTTTACTGTTATCCTCAATCAAATCTTGTTGTATTGGATCCATCTCAATAGTCCTTATCACCCAATCCACCAAGTCTAACCTAAAACAAGAATCGTAACTCAATTAGCGAGGGAGCTTAATTGATTTCAAAACACTAAGTCACTTACTGATTATTAACTCTCATGCTTAACTCCCCTTCTGTATATCAAACATAGCCTTTCTTGTGGCTAGAATAGCTCTTTCTAAAATAGAAGGGATTTCCTTATGTTCCTTCTCATCAAAGACAATAAAAACTGCAAGGAAGATAAATTTATCAACCTTAATCTAACATCTTGTATCACCTCTTAGGATAGGTAAGAGCTCGGTCAGCTAACTGCAAGAATACTGTGGTAGATTGTACTTCTCATAATCCTAGTCCTTTAAAAATAGAAAGAGGCATAAGGTTGATACTAACCGCTAAATCACAGAGCCTTACCAAAAAATATCTCTTATGGCATAGGGAATGATGAAACTCTCTGGGTCCTTAAGTTTCTGAGGAAGCTTCATTCTAAGGATTGCACTAGATTCCTCACTTAAAGCAATAGTCTAAAATCACCTATTTTTTTAATTAATTATTCAGAAAATTTTTCATGAAATTCACGGAACTAGGGATCTATTATAGGGCTTCAACAAAACGAATATTGATGGTGAGTTTCTTAAATACCACTAGAAATATGGAGAACTGTTAATATAATTTATAATTTTGAAGTATTTAGGGAAAGATGATTGTGGTCTTTCATGTTCTTTCCTAGAACGTGAGTCAATATTTCCTAAATCTTGGGATTTTTCTAAGTCCTTTGTAGGTTTTTCATTAATTCTATCGGGCTCAAGTTCAGATATTTCATCTAAACTAGATTCATTTCTAGTCAACTCTTCTAACTCATACCCACTTAACTTTATGGCGTTCACCTTTTTTTTTATTTTTGTTTTGGATTCACTTCAATATTATTGGGTAAATTTCATGAGGTTTGTTATTTGAATTAGCTTTTTGACCCTATTGTTTTCAACATTTTTTATGGTTGCAATTGAACTTTGTAATTGATTCCCCATCTATAACACTACTTTCAAGGATACTTTCTTTTCTTTGAACTAAGTATTGGAAGTAAAATCTGATGGGTGGTTATGGCTAGGGTTTCCTGAAGTGATGTTCCCATTGTTGTTCCAATTACTTGTTGGGTTAGGTTGGTTACTACCCCATTTTGGATTTTTTAAGTTCTAGTTATTGCTCCAACTAAAATTGGGGTGATTCCACCATCTAGGATTATGTATTGGAGTAGGGTTGTTAGTTCTATGGGTTCTAAACTTGATGGATTCGACAATCACAACATTATGATCAACTAGTTGTCTATAACCATTTTCTTCTATTACTATTGATCCAGGTACTAAATTCAAACCTAAATTATCTAACTTCATGGATATTGTCGTTAATTGTGAAGTTAGGATTGTTAAGACATGTATTATGAACACTAGCTACCTTCTTAGGGTTAACTCTCTCAGAGAGTTATTGAAAAATATTTATAGTCATTTCCTCGATAAAAGCATACACCTTTTCAAATGATTTAAACATTAAATATTCTCTAGCCACAACATCTATAATCAACCTAAACGATCCCACCAGCCCATTGTAAAAAATTTAAATTATAAGCGAATATGATAGGGAATGATATAAGCAATTCCTAAGCATCTCATTAAACCACTATCAAGCCACATAAATGAATTCACTAACTTGATTAAAGATGTGATATCATCCTAAGTTTAGCAATTTTTAAAGGTGAAAATAATTTTGCTAGGAATTTTTTAGCAATGATAGTCCAAATAGCGACAGATCCTGTGGCTAAGGAATTCACCCAAATCTTAGTCGTATCACTTAGAGATAATGGAAACAACCCAAGTCTAACAATTTCGTATGAGACAACATTATATATAAAGGTTGCGCATAACTCTAAAATACTAGATAAATTGATATTAGGATCTTTTACAGGTGAGCCTCCAAATTGGTTGTTTTGGACAATCTGAATGATAGCAGACTTAGGGTCCGTTTGGGGCAGCTTATAAGTGTGGGCGGCGTTTTCAAAACGCCGTCATACCGTTTGGTTCGCGCTTTTCGCCAGCTTATCCGAAACTGCGTTTGGGTTTTTACACTAAACGCAATTTCAGGATAAGCAGCTTATTCTGAAATGCACAAGCTGCCCCAAACGGACCCTTAAGTTCAAACATGTTAGCATAAATGAAAGAGTTATTAGTACTCCTATGAATTTCATCTACTATGGGGTTGGCAAATTACCTAAGTGGTCAAGGAATAATATTCTCCTCATGAATTAGATTCTTTTAGAGTTTTAATGAGATAATCTAGCCATATGCATTCAACTTAATACTATCAACTAAGTGACCTTACATAAAATAAAAACACAAGTTTCAACACACACTTAAATCAAAATACATACTAAATCACTTATACGTGTAGAAAATCACAAAGAAAATACAATTCAGTTAATATTTTTGGATTTTTAACAATATAAATAACAATGCAAAAAAATGAAAAATATACACCCAAATATTAAACAAAGATACAATTTAAGTTTCAAACCAAAAATTTAAAAATATTAAACAAAGATACAATACAAGTTTCAAACCTAAACTTGAAAGGTTCAACTAAAATCCTCTTAAAATAGAAACAACATATTTCACTGGCAACGATATCAAAAACTTGTTATCCAAAATGTTATGAATAACACAACAACCACGCAAGTATACGTGTTGCTCAAATAATATATAGATTTGAGTCTATGAATTAATAAATGAACAATTTAATCCATGGCATAAATAATAAATAGAACACAATTTATATGACATTACATAGCATTTTCACTTCACATCATCACTACTTAGTAATGAGACTTATAATTTGCTCATCTTTGCAAAATGAGTTTAAGTATCTATTGTTGGTCGAGTAGTATAGTTAGCCTGTACAAGACTGGCTAAAGAAAATTCATTGTACAAGTTAACTCTTTCCTTTAGGCTTTTTGAGCAGTGTAAGATCGCCTCTATATGTAACAAAAGAAATTTAATAAAATAAAATATTTCTTATTAATCTAAGTCGTACTTATTCATTACTTTCTTTAACAATTGAGCTGATCACGATTATTGAGAGTAATATTATAGAAGTCAAGTAATTTTCATATGCCTAATTATGTAAGTTGCACTATATCGAGATTACACTAGCCGAGTAAAAGAATATAATTGTCGAATATAGAATATAATTAGATAAATATTGGCTACTATTATTGATTTGAATGTCATGGGTGAATTGTAGATACTAGATGTCAAGTACAAAATATATGGTAAAATTATTCTCTAGGACTGTGGAGCTTTCATGGGCAATTTAATCCATGGAAAAAATCATTCTCATTCTATAATGGGTTAGCTCTTTCAATTGATTAAGCCTACATGTTGGCTTCAATTATCATATCTTTCATTTAAGTCTTACTCGCGGCGAGTCCCCTTATTGCTCACTTGCTTATAAAAGTCTTTGTTATCGATGTGGAATGCTCCATTGTGGGTGGTTATCATTTAGATTTGCCAGGAAGTAAACTCGTGCTCTACTTATTATGAATCTTGTCGCAAAAAAGGAGTTAAATTCTTGGCTAGGACACATCCAAGTGGCACAAATCGATTTAGTAACTTCAATGCTTTGAGTTTGATATTGAATCAATTGTGCGAATTATATTTGTGAAAAAGTTAGTATGGTCCTTCACTCTATTTGTTAGGGGAGAGTCCCTTGAGTTGCAAATAGGACAAAGTAGTGTTTGCATTACTTAAAAAAATACAAGGATGAAAAGAGATTTTGTCTTTATCATTAAGATATATGAATGCCTTATTGTGTATGAATTTTAAATCTACTAAGCAGTGTCGGTAGATCACTTCTGCTTAAATCTTTCTTGGACAAGATCTTCTCTAATAAGATTTTTTCCCAGTAAGATATATGTTAACCTCCAACCAATCTAAATGCATAACTTCATATATGAGGCATATGTCTACACTTTTACAGCAACAAAAAAGATATTGATTTTAGATTAATCTGTGGATTATGCCTGAATCTTATTTGCACTGAAAAAAAGAGAGATGTGGAAAGATATTGAATGCAAAGGAAAAATCATCTATTAAGTATATCAAACCCAAAAGTTCAGCCATAAAGATGATATCCCAGATAAAGAAAAAAGAGTCGAAAGCATGTGCAAGAGGAGAGGAGGAGAAAGAGAAAAGAAATCATTAAGAATAAAAGAGAGGATCTCAAAGAGAACTCCTGAAAGAACTCATTAGTCCTATTAACTCTCCCTAAAATCTCATATTTATTGGAGGATTTAGGATATCGAACATTACAGAATATAATAAGCAATGCAGAGATAATAAAATACATGGCTAGAAGCATATGGCCCAAATATGTATAGACAAATGTCTAATAACTTAAAGCTTAATTTATGTCAGCAAAAGATCAGATCAGCCTTGGATTCATGTTATACATATTTAATGGTCAATCTAAAAAATCAGGAAGAAGGTTGGCCAACTCAGGCAATCAGATTATAGAACTAATCAATTTGTCAACTCATGCACGGCAGCTCTTTTGATTTGGCAGCCTGTCATTTAATTCGGTAGCTCATACTTGCAGCACGTCAAGTCGACAGCTTTTCAATTTGGCAGCTCATACTTGTAATACGATGCTCTCTACTTGGTAGTTAATAGTTCGCTCTGAAGTTATACAAATAGAATAACCTAAAATATGTTTTATACAAAAATCTGCTACATTCTATTGTAACATGAATAGTGTTCTTTATGCAAAATTTTCTCTCTATAGATAGTGATCACGCTCAATTCCAAATCGATATATCTCTCCACACTTAACTAATTGATCTAGTAAAATCTTAATTAATTTGCTAACATTACAAACCTCCGTGATGCAGAAGTCTTCTCCCTTCCAAGAACAAACAATCAAAATAAGCCAACTAATCCTCTACTAATCTATCATTCCAAAAACTGTTATCAACCAAAACTATTGGAAAGGGACAATCCATATTCCTGATTTGGAGGAAATTTCTTTCCTTCTCTCGTAATATATCTCACTAATTGTTTTCATTTTATTAGATATTTTCTATTTTCAGTTTTTCCTATTTAGTGGCATTCCTGTTTTGTTTCCTTCCTTTATTATATATATGTTGTAGAGTGCAATGCATTGAGGTAGCTAAAAATAAAATAATTTTGACAGATTACTAAATGGTATCAGAGTCGCCAACCAAATTCCTTCGCGTTTGCAGCCACTGCCCTATTATGCTCGTCTCTATAGTTGCTTGAATTGAGTACTTAAGCGTTGTCATAGTCTCGACTACTCCAAACCAACCTCATCACCCTCAACGATGAAGGAACCCTAAGATTCCTCAACAATGTCATCAATGTATCCAAGAATGTTGACTTTGATGCATGTAGCAGAAACAATTTTTCTCTCTGCCCTCATTAGTCACAGATGGCGCTCTTCCACTCGGTTTGAACATATCTCAATATAGTGATCCGGATCCTGCGATCAAATTCTACATATCGTTCGAGCATCAGTTTGATTTTTTGCAAATCTTTTCTTCCTTCTGTTCGCTAAAGCGGCAATCTGTGATTGATTATGGCATTGAGCTCGCCTAACCACTATATCAAGAGCCGTCGATTTACAAATCCTCTTGTCGAACTCATAAAAAATTAAAACTTGTGCAACTTCTTCTAGTTCAGGTTTGCTTATCCATTAGAGCAGTCGAAGTGAGAGTCCTCTTCTCCCTAGTTCTTGTTCTCTAGTCAAATCGAATAATAAAACTGAGGGTCCTCTTGCTTTTAATCATGGAACTGTTTTTCATGATTTAGGCTTAATTATCTTATCATGGTCCAACACGACATGAACAATCCTCTTCTTAAGAAGTCACCTTTAGAGTTGAGCCCAAATTTTTAGTCCTTATCGTACCTGATAACTTCACTCATCCAGTCACAAACAACAAACTGCATGGTCAGAATTTTCTTTAATCGTCACAGTCAATCTTCATGTGCCTCTGTGGTTGAGGGAAAGATAGGCATCTCACAGGCAAAATTTATGCTCTATAAAAGATAGATTCTAAATATCGAGCCTAGAAAAGTCGTTGTTAATAAATTCCATGATCACGAAAATTTGAGAAAATTTTTAACTTCATAGAACAACCAGAGAGACATGAAAAGGTGCAGGTAAAATCTACTCTAGTACAAAAACACCTCAAAATTATTAAAGATTGAGATTAGACTACATGATCTATGACTAGAAGAAAAAATAATATTTCAACACTCTCACATGCTATTGGCTGCAACTAGACATGTTTGAGGTTTACTCTTGGAAATGCCATAAAAACTCTACACTGTATAGGAGAATTATTGAAAGAAAAAATAACCATCAAATTCCTTATTGGACTCAATAAATATCTGGATGAAGTCGAGAGGAAATCATGAGAAATAATGCCTTCTCTACCATTCAGGGGGCCATTGCAAAGGTTTGAAAGGAAGAAAGCAGAAAGAAATTGATGATGAGAGACAATCATATCACATCATCTGTTGAAGGATCAGCCTTGTACGTTATCGGTCAATTTTTCGATTATTTGAAAAATATGAATATAAAATAGAGATAGGAAAAATAATTTTTAAATTTAATTTAATGTAATAGATATATAGCTTGAGTTTTAAAAGTAATATATTTTAATTTTTGAAAATTGAGACCAAATGAATCTCATTAGTCCAATAGTTTGCATAATCGTGTCCGATACCGCGAATAATACACCCTCCTGAAAGATAAGTGTAGATCTCGGCGATAGACTCAATCCTGCAAACTAAGAGAATTGTGACATCCGTTTGGTCTGCGAACATTTTATGTATGACCGACAAGTTCCCCTACCTAATGCAAAGATTACATAAGGTTTATTTTACCTGGGTTCCAAGTTCTCTATAAGGGCAAACCCCTATAGTTAATTACATCTCAAATGACTAGGGTCACTTGAGAAAACTCTCGATAATGACCAGAGGTATTAGTCTTCAAGATTCCAAAGTTTAAGTTTTCAAGGTAGGACAAGGAAAATCAAGTGAGAATGGCTCAATACAGAACACTTATTTTCAGGAGTCCAAAGGAAGAAGAAAGTAGGGGATGTCACTGATCCGAGGTAAAAATCGATGACTTCATAGACTATTCTACGGTGTGGCTACATTTTTGGAGACGACGTTAATTAAGTGTTTGATCCTGCCAGTTTTATTATTTGGGACTTAAACTTGCATAGTGTCTGATTATGCAAATAGCCCACAGAGATATGAGGGTTTACGTCATACCGTACGACAACCTCGGAACCTAAGTCGAGTTAGGACTTACGCTGCACAACATGATTGTATAGGGGCCTAAAAAGAGAGTGTAAGGATTTACGTCGCGCTAGACGAGCTACCTCGAAGCCCTATGGGTTGTCATTATACTAGGAAGGGATAATGCTGAAGAAGATTCTCTTGCTGCTCGGTCTGAATTCCTCGCCGTGCTGCCCACAAAGTTGGCTCCAAGCTCCTGTCGTCGCAACTGCTCCAGGGTTTAAGGGTTTGAAATTGGTGATTTGTGCTTCTCAGTTTTGGTGTCAATGTTTGGTTTTGTTTTGTTTTGTTTCGATTTTGATTTCAGTTCTAGTTTTGCATGCAGAGTAGTTAAATTGCAGTTAAATAAAATGTACTTGAAAGGTAAAATGCAGTAAAGTAAAATGCTGCAGACAAACTGTAAAAGGGTATCTGGGCATCTGTTACTGTTGTGTGATCAATATTGTGATCGTAGTATGATTTGCAGCATATTTAAACATACTTGTAAGAAAAATAAATAAGACAAGAAAACCCAGCATGAAGGTCATAAAAACGAGAAGTAAAAATCACGAGCAAAAGAAACCTGTAACCACATATGACAGCTTAGGACTAGGTATAAGACATTGGTAAAAGTGGGGGCTCAGAGCTGGATTGTGTGCTTCCCGACCTTGAGTAAGAGTTGCCAACTCGACAATCTATAGGAGGTAGTTCTTAACCTCAATCCAAATGATTAACCATGGACTTTTATAAATTTTTATAGAAAAATTATTTGATTTTCATGCAAAAGCTGTTGTTTAAGTCTTTTTTTATGCAGGGTTCTTTTTAACATGCAAAAGAGATTTTGTTTTATTTTCGTAAATATTTTTGTAAATTCATATAGTCCACAGGTTAGTCACTCTAATCGTGCTAGAACTACTAACAACCTAAGAGTGTCGGGGCCAACGATCCCACCAAGAATCGACGAATAGTATCATGAGTCATTTCCTCTCCCTTATTGAAGATCCTTGAAGAAGAAGATACTATTCTAATAATCTAACCTCGTATCCCTCGTTTAAGCACACATGAGAAATATCGTCATCGCCCTCGCCACCTAGACCCTAGACTCATCCTAGTCCGATGATCCATATGTGGCGTTAACAAATTTCCCCAATTTCCAGAAAGATTTGAGTGTAATATTCAAGCTCAAATCCCGATGCACTGGATTTCATTGTTGGTTAAGTCATTGCGGGAATTTCACTGTTGATTTAATTAAGGAAGCATGAACTACATCTCGATACATCCTGGTGTCTAGTGTCTTGATCAGTTTGTGAATGGTAAAGTGTCAAGTTTTGTTATTTATTCGAAAATTAGGTGAATGAACGCTCACCTAGGGTGTGCTCCTAAAATATAGGAAGTTTATGCTGAGAATTAGGTGGATGGACTCTCACCTAGGGTGTGCTTCTAAAATCTAGAAAGCCTATGCTGAGAATTAGATGGATGGACTCTCACCTAGGGTGTGCTCCTAAAATCTAGGAAGTCTATACAGAATCCTAAAATCTAGGAAGCATATGCTGAGAATTAGGTGGATGAACTCTCAACTAGGGTGTGCTCCTAAAATCCAGGAGGTCTATGCTGAGGATTAGGTGGATGGACTCTCACCTAGGGTGTGTTCCTAAAATCTAGGAAGACCATGTTGAGGATTAGGTGGATGGACTCTCACCTAGGGTGTGCTCCTAAAGTCTAGGAAGCCTACATTGAGGGCTAGGTGAATAGACTCTCACCTAGGGTGTGCTCCTAAAATCTAACAAGCCTACTCTTTAACTTATGTTTAAGGTGATTTAAGATTTTTTATATCTTCTAATTAATTAAATCATCAATCCCCATATTTATGACTTAACCATTTAACAAAAGTAACCAAACAAATGAAAAGAGAAGGTTGACCCACTTCCAAAACAAACAAATCAAATGGAGAAATAACAAGTGAATCAACCTAAAAACGTTAAAAGTCTTTCAGCAACTGTAATTAAATTAAATAGACTCTCGAGAAGAGTGCTTAAATCTGTTCCAAAACAGTGTTTTGATCGGCCTGAATGTTCCACAATTCAGAATAAAAAAAATAAAGCTCAAAAAGCCAAGTGCAGCCCAAAAGCCACAAAATTGAACCAAAAAGTACAGCCCACAATGACACTTTCAAACAGCTCCAAACAGTGGGCAATCAGTCCAAAATCGGCACCCGAAATGACTCCCAAAAACAGTGAAAGAATCAAGCAAGGGAAGCCCCCAAATGATGGGTTTAATACCCAAAACAATGATTAAAACAGCACCCAAATGATGAGTTTGATACCCCCAAAACAGTAGGTAGACCAACCCTTAAGAAATTATGTTTAAACCATCCACAAATAATGTATAGTATGCAGCAGAAGAATTCCTTTTTCACACATGCAAGTATATAAGTTCCAAATTTGGGACATGTAAACTCATAAGACTGAACGTTGTATATGTATGCAAGTGGAAACCTTGTGTTAAGCAAGTAAATGCATCAGAATCTTGTGGCATGTAAGAACTGAAGATGATAAATATGATAACTCTAGCAAATTGATAATGGAAACTAGTAATGTCAACCACATCAAAGAAGACTCTTGTCATTACCTTTACTATCACAGGTTAAATGAATTCATGCTCACTTCCAGTTGCCAAACAAGAGTTGAAATATGAATTCATAAAAAATAACATGTTCACAGTTATTGAATCATCTTAACCAGTAAACTGATAAAAAATGAAATGATAGAAGCTATGAAGCGTGAGAAGAAATATCTGTACACCAACAACACAATTGTAAAAAAAAATTGCCTAAACAGGCTTCGTTCAATGCAAGACATAGTTAGTTTTGGAGAAATAATAACAAATAATTTTAAGTGTGGAGGCATAATTCTCTCTAACTATGCAATTCTTTTTCAGAAGACAACATTAAAATTAGAATATTATTTAACACAACTAAAATGTTCGGGTATTAAGAGCAAAAAAAGGACAATTAAAATTACCTCCAATGCTAGACCAACCCACATGAAATATGCAGAGAAGTAACTGATATAACAAAATTTTGAGAACAGTAGTAGTAGCATGCAATAAGCTCAGAAAGTTTCAATTGTTAGAACCAAATACTTCGATAAAAGGTTTGTGGTGAACTAAAAGGAATAATCAAATAGAAGGTAAGATCAGGGAGTTCAAACTTGCGCGTTGAAGTGTGGTAGACGATCGACACAGAGAGATTCGAAAGAGAATGAAGGTGTTCTGTCGAGAGCAGGGGGAGGCGAATCAGACGTATACGGGAAGGCTAAGCGGCTTGGTGCAGAGGAGGGCCAGCGACTTCGGTGCAGATGAGAGGCGAACGGGGCTTCAATCGAGACAGGAGAGGGCGAGCAAGCAGGAAGCCGACGAGGGTGAACGGGAGAGAGGAGCTGTCGAGTGCGGGTGGGATGTCTCAAGAGCGGGATTGCGAGCGAAGAAGCAGGAGCGAGGAGTCGAGCGGGGCTTCGACGTTCGCAGAAGAAGCGAGGGAGATTCGGCGTGGGTGGCGGGATCGAGCAGGCCAGGCGAGTGCGGGAGACGGGATCAAGCAGATGAGTGCGGGAAAGTGGGTTCCTTTGTCGCAGGGAAGGGCGAGCCGGCGAGTGCGGCCGGGGCGGG